>JAJHJA010001054.1:0-179739 GCA_021202915.1 Heliconius himera
TCCTACTTACACAACTTATAATGGCAGATTCACTTAAAGCCGCTACAATATTTTCGTAAAAGTTATTTATGATACTTCTGTGACTCGGATCATAGCACAAATTGTCGCCACACTTAAGAAGTTCATGTGGGAAATCGATGACACTCAACTTTTCATTACAGTTCTTTAAGTAAATTTCAATTTGTTGCGGGTCCCTGTCACCCCACACAACTTCGTTACATTTTAAATTAGATTGCATTTTTATTATTGGAATAACATTCAAATTACATTCAACAATTAATGGAAAGTGATCCGACCACGTCGTATCATAGTTTACATACACCTTATTAACTGTTTGAGCGGGCTGCTTTGGTCACCACACAGTGGTCGAGCCATCGCTTAGAGCCATTAGCTTCACTAATGAACGTGTAGGTATTAGAAACCGATTTTAACAATTCAAAGTCTATGCATAACCATTTTTGGTCATTACAAAACGCCATAAGCTCGTCATAAAATCGCTCAAGAGGGTGAGCGTTATAGTCACCAAAAATATAAGCACAGTCCACATTACAATTGTCTATTATTGCACTTACCGAGCTCAAAACATCCGTAAATTCCGTTAAGTTAAACACTGAATCCGTTGGCATATATAAACTCACTACTAATATTGTCCTTTGGTTTAACACCATTTTCACTGCACATACACGTGAACTGTTACACGGTACGACGGTTACATTTTGAAAAATCTTACGCCTCCACAGTAGGGCTACACCGCCAAAAGGTCTACCACGGAGGATTCCCACAGAGGTATCAACAGCTGACACACCTGTACAGCTGAACTCGTCGCTGATGGTATTCAGAAAAGGTATTTCATCTGGCAAAAGCCATGTCTCCTGCAGAGCCACTACATCAGCTGTTTTACATAAGTCACGGATACTATCTATAGATCTTTTTACGTTCTTACAGTTAAATGTAGCAAAGTTGTAAATATTTTTATTTTTATTTTTATTATTATTTTTATCCATTTTGCGATTTTATAACGGGGCCGATATTTCTACTCTGTGACACTTTAAAATTAATAAAGCGACGAAAAATAATCCCTTTAGGCCACAGACTCTCGTCCAGGAACAGAGGAACTTTATTTTGTAATACAAAAAATTTATATGCACTATATTCACATTCCCGTTTTATAGATATTCTCTCAAGTTTAACGGTTTCTTGAGTTTTCTTATGTATGTACGTAGTGATATCCGATTCTGAGGTATTTTTATGAACATTGGTAATAAACAGTGGTGTATACCGCTCTGCCGCTCTGAATTTTTCCTCTGCATCAACTACCACGCTCCCAGTTTTCCCTTCAATATAATTCCTTCTTTTCCGTCCTGTTTTTTGAACTAGTTTCCACCCCTCATTTGGGTTGGGTTTCGCTTGCGACTTTGTAACTATCGCATAAGACTTACTTTGCATTGTCTTATCGCACTCACTCAGCTGACGGTCTTTGTTACCAGGTGACTCATCGCTTACCGGTCGCACTAACGGACTTTTGTTGATAGTACTTTTCTTACTACCTCTCGCGCTTATTTTTAGCATATAGCAGGCAAAAATAACCTAGTGTTAAGAATTATTTAATACTAGCGACCCGCTCGCGGCTTCGCCCGCTTATACCACAGAATGATTTACTTAACACACTGAATTATGTTCGTGTTTTGATATACCTATTATTTACCGATATACCGATTTTTTATGAGAAAGTTATTAAAACTATAGGTCGCATTTTTGTACCTCCCATAAGAATCTTTAATTGAATGTTTGAAATAAAAACATAACTTATTGATACAATAAAATCCTAACTCATCGGTGTCTGTACATAGAAAATATTACAATTAACAATGTAATAAAACTTGGTCAGTTGGTCTGTTTGTCTGTGCGTTTCTTCACGATCTCAGAAACTGCTTAGCCGATTTAAATACTTTTTTTGTTTGTATTTTGACAAACTGTCCTTAAATATTGAGTATTAATTTTATTCATCTTCACACTGTATCCCGCACACAGCTGGTTAGGCAGAGTGAACCTAGTGTTAAGACACTCCGTTCCCCACTTTCTGCCAAATTCTGGAGGCATTGCGTGTTGAGTGGCAGAACTCAACGCCGTGCTTAACCTCGACACCAGAGCGAAGAAATGGAAATATAAATTTAAGTAAATACTTCATCTCCTCGAGTAGGGATCGAACCCACAACCAGCCGGTTTTACAGTCACACTTCGTGCCGCTGCGCCACGATTGGCCTCAACTGGACTGGACTTTATTTTAATCGGTTTACACAAAGTTAAAACCAGATCCACGCTTTATCCCGCCTTTAGCAGGGCAACTTTGTGTTAAGATATTGCGTATAATGTATGACTGATGTGCGAAATGAAAATATTATTAAACGAAATGAAAATATTATTAAATAATAATTCAATCCTCCAAGTGGGGACCGGACCCACACCAGTCGCGTTACAGTCACAATTTTGTGCCCCTGTGTCCCGACGGCCCTTAACAAAGAGGAGAAGAGAAGCGTCAGCGCTCCATTTACGGTAACAGTATATAGGGTAAAATATTTTAAACCGGTATGGGTTTAAAATATTTTACCCTCTAAAGAAATTAAGCAAGATACATCAAAAGTGAAGACGTAGACTATATATCTTGTAATGCGGTTACGCATGGATACCAATAACGTAAACACATACTACCATAAAAATACTACTAAAATCTTTAGAAATTTGAACTTTGCCGCCAATACTTACGACTCGATTTCGGAATGAGGCGTATGCGGCGGTTTCCCTTTGATAGGTTTATGTGTGCGTGCGTCGTTCTCGACAAATTATATTTTATTTTACAACGATAATTTTATTATTTATTTTGTTTGAAAAAATAACTTTTTTATTTTCGGGTTTTTTATAGAGTAGTTAAAACTGTGGTTTCATTCAAAATGTTACTGACAAAAAACTCTGTATAATTGAGCATATTTAATATTTATAGTATTTTTTTGGTTAATAGATACCAATAGTTATTACAACACTTGCGAAGAAAGCATATTTTAGGCAATTTTTAATTCTTATACCTTTTGAGAAACTACCAATATTCTTATAGTTAATAAATTATTTTTTCAAATTTAAAAATAGTCTATGTTTTTCATTATAATGGCAGGAAAATATTTAAAATGTTCAAATTACACTATAATAGGTACCAAATAGTATTGACATAGTAGTGTTGATAGTAATTGGAAATAGTTATACTACAGGAGGATACCTTCATATGCACTGTTTAAACCTGTTTTTATGATATAATGTAGAATAATATATTCTATAGAGGAATCACACATTCTTTTTATTCTTTAACTATAACACGTAAATACATTTTTTAGAGGTTACTCTGTACTAAGATGGCAGCTCTGTTCTCGCATTTACGGCCCTGATATATCGATATAAATAATAGAAATATTAAATATTGGAAAAAAAGGAAAAATGCAATTATATTGCATTATTTCTTTTTTTTCATACTTGAAACGTATTAATAAATTTACATACAATTCATTTGTTTTGAGTATAACATTAAGTTTAATCAGCTTCACGCTATTTTAACAGATGACATTAATATATTTGATACATCCTTAACATGAATATTTAATGTATTTTTTAAATATATAGACTTGAGAAAGTTCTCTTGAGAAATATATCTACTGTAAACGAATGCAACATATATATAACGCCAATGATTAAAATGTATTGACATCACCGCGTCATCTAAACACAATATAAAGTTTTATAAACTATGAACTCACAATCAGAATTTACTTTCCAAATACATATACAGTAATACCCCGGACTTACGCGGTAGGTGGGACCGAGCGATTGCCGTGTAAGTCGAATTCGCGTAAGTCGGGGTTCAACTTTGCATATAAAGTTTCTTTAATCAGGACCAGAGTTAAAAAAAACATAAATTAGAAGAAAAATGTTTAATAAAGTGTAGGATAATAAAAAAAATTACATTGTTATGAATAAAGTAACCTAAACCGGAGTTATTTTGATATCGAAGGCTTCATATATTCTAACAATGTTGCTTGCCGAGTTCAATTTTTCTTCTTTTTCAATTCACTAATTTTCATTTTTACTTCAGTCTTTAATTATATTTAGTTTACACTCCAAAGACAGTGTTTTTCTTTTCTTGTTATGCTCAAATGACTAATTTTTCGTTCTTTTAGACGACATAATTAGAGGTTATAATATAAAACAATTTCACGCGGAACATGTTTAAACCTGTCGCTGAACACTGAGTGGACAGAGCGAGAGAGCCGATGCACAGCAATCAAAATAACAAATCGCGTATCTCCGAATTCGCATAAAACGGGGTAGCGTAAGTCGGGAGCGATGAAATGGAAATATAAATTTAAATAAATATTTAATTTCCTCAAGTGGGAATAGAACCCATAACCAGTTTACACTTTGTGCCCCTGTGCCACGAACGGCCTCAATTTACTTTCTTCTTTTAAAGTGTGGTTAAATACAATAATCGTAATTTAATTATGTCAAATTTCTATTAACCGACTTCTTAAAAGAGGAGGTCATCAATTCGACTGTAGTTTTTATTCTTGTTACCTCAGAACTTTTGACTGTGTGAACCGATTTTGATAATTCTTTTTTTATTTGGAAGCTAGTGCGTCCCGTGTAGTCTTATTTTAATTTAGTTCATTTCTGACAATGGTATCTATGAGAAAATCATATAAATCTCAAAATTACGTTAAGTATGTGCGCGACAAATGGAAGAATAACTCAATATCAACTTAACCGATTTTAATTATTCTTTTTTTATTAGAAAGGGTACACATAAAGGGTAGTTTGGTGAAAGTTTGGTTAAGTTCAGAGTATGAAATCCGATTGAAATTGAAGAAGTTAATTTTTTTTATTAAAAAATATAATTATGTTATTTTTTCTGGTAAAATTTATTTGTACTCTATGATAAAAACTATTCTATAAGTTGCATTAGGCTTTGAACTATTACCATGTTAAAAATAATTTAATTTCATATAGTAGTTATCGGTATTTTAAGTAATTTACATTTTTCAGTTTTTATTTTTTTTAAATAAAACTATAATGAAATTCGGAATGAAACCCAAAAAAATGTACCTTGGGACCCTAGGCTAATACCATGCAAAAATTCATCAATTTCTGTCCAGTAGTTTTTGCGTGATTGACGAACAAACAAACAGACAGACAGACAGACAGACAGACAAGAATTCTGTTGAGTGGTTTTTTAGGTTCTATAATCGACATATAAACCGACCTAATTTTTATTTTTTTTATATCTTTCATGTACAGAATTGACTTTTCTATCCTTTTATTATATATAGAGATGTTCATTTCCTTGTTCTGATAACAAGGCAAAGCGTGGAGTTAAGTTGCGCCAACCAACAAACAGAAAATGCCTCAAGAATTCAGCAGAAAATAATGGAAACTCTGCCTACCCTGCTTTGTGCGGGATACGTATAGCGTAAAGTTTAAAAATTTAATTATTAAAATTTCGACTTTGAACATTTCAGAGGAGTGTCGCAGCTCTCCGCGTGTGGGTGTGGGTGATGATAGTGTTGTATTTCGCGTCACTGGCCTACGTAGTTTTTTCTATGACGTTCGGGTTCACTACTACCGGATCTCATATATTTTTGGCGTTTTTGGAAGGGATATTGTTTTTTGGTAAGTTTTTGATGTTATTGTTTGTAGTGTAATTGTGATAATTTATTAAAAATAAACCTACCTATTAAAAATAAATAAAGCAATCGAAACCAAGCTTTTTGATGATAACTAAACATTCTGGCCAACTGTTTATATGAAACTTTGCCGCATACGCATTATTTAAAATATAATTTTCTAATCCGAATTCTCGCTTCTTTACCGCGTAAAGCTAGATTAGATTAGAATCATTTCCTCGAGTGGGGTTTGAACCGACAACCTGATGTTTATAGTCGCACGCTTGTCCCCTGCGCCACGACTGGCCTCTGGATAAAATTTTATGTTTATAATATATATTTTCAGGTATTCTCGCCTATTGTATTCTATGCGTAAACAGCTACTATCTAATGCTAAAAAGCGCAGAAGACATGGAAACACCTTACAAAACGGACTATTAGACATTTGGATTAATGTCTATAAATACCACATTTTTTTGTAAAAATCAACAAAATGTCTAAAATATCTTGCTAATAACACAATTTTCAAAATTAAATATTTTGAAAATAATTATAAAACACTCTGTATAAGAAGAATAGTAGAATATTTACAATGAGAAATAAAAATGGCGGTATGTTTTTACTTTTATGACAAAAAAACGTGGTAATTATAAAAAAAAATGTGCTTGAATTATAATATAAGGCTCTAGTGTGTGCTTGAAATATATAATTATTAGTGAAATGTGCCATTTTTTATATTATAGAGACTTAATGACTTTATTTTTAATATGGTAGAAACTTTACTACAATATAATTATTATTATGATTTTTACTTACTTTTTTTCTTTTTCTTTTTAATGATATTTTTATTATTTACTAAAATACATTATAAAAATTGAATTAACTTTTTATTATATTATTTATTATATTATATTATTAGTATTTATAATGATTTATGATTTAAAAAATAAAGTAATTATATATTATGAATATTCTGAATTGAAATGAAAAAAATAAGTGAAAATGATTTCTGTATATTTATAAGAATTTATACTAAAAGGCTTTCGGTGTCAAATATTTAATGCAACTTTGTATACTATAAAATTATGGCCAAATATTAAAATTTACTGTATTGTATTTAGATTGTAGTAATATGATGTATAAGAGCTTTTTAAATATTATGTTATAACATACACAAAAATAATCGATATTCATCGAAATCTCGATATTACATGTCATAACAATGATAGAGAGATACGTTGATATTTTTTCTCTTAGACTAGAGAGACTTTATTAATCGCACTCAAATCTGAGATCGATTCATACACATATAATTTAAAGTACCTGCATTGTTTGTTTGTTATAGTACAAAAAATAGTACAGAAAAGAATTTAGATATATTATTATATAATAAAATAAAAATAAATATATACTTACAGTAAATAAGATAATGATATTTATGACAATGATAATAATGATCTGCCTTATACACTATAATGCCTTCAATTCAAACTGCCTTAAATAGTAGTAGTAAGAGTTTTTTGGCAAATTACTGTACAAATGAAGAATCTTTTTCCTAATAATATGCAAAATAACTATATGTTATTATTGTTATAATATACAGGGTGGAAGTGTCAGCACCACATTAAATGAAACCACAGTTTTAACTACTCTATAAAAGCCTAATATAATTCAGAAAAAAATAAATTCCCAAAAATGAAAAAGTTTTTTTTTCAAACAAAATAAATAATAAAATTGTCATTTTAAAACAAAACGCCATTTGTAAGGATGACGCACGCACACGTAAACCTATCAAAGGAACACTGCCGCACACGCCTCATTTCGAAATCGAGTCGTATGTATTGGCGATAAAGTTCAAAGTTGTTTAACCTTTAGTAGTATTTTTGTAGTAGTAAGTGTTTATATTATTGGGATCTATACGTAATCGCGTCACACGAAATACAGGTATGGATAAAAATCGTGAAATGAAAAAAAAATCCTACTACAAACTGTTGCGGCATCTTGATTAATTTCTTTAGGTATAGGTTTGAAATATTTTACCCTATATGCTATTTCCGTAAATGGAGCGCTGCCTCTTCCACCCTGTATATTAAAATTGTATAGCAGCATAATATAAGATTGCGGTTATGACTTACTGAAATGAGAATAATGATTGACATTTAGTTCATGTTTTTATTTTATACATTTAAAATGATAAATTTATTTTTTGTTTTATTACATTATATTATTCATATATGTACAGATGAACATTATTTAATTTATTAAGTTAGAGCGAAGTAAAAGTTAGAACAAATAAAAATGGTGGCTAATTTACAAAAGTGAAGTTTATGTCATTGACAAAATGTGTAAGACGATTTAAAAACGTTTAATTTTAAAAATGCTTATGATTTATTGATACTGATGCTTATGATTCATAATATATTTATATTTTTATTTTCTATGAAGATTATTTTAAATTTACTGAAACATTTAAAATATTGTTACCATCGCACAAAAGTACTACAGTGCAAATGAGATATAGCTATATAATAGATTATAAATACGGCATTTGGTGTAACAATGACGTAATCGCATTTTTAACTAAAAATTAAATATGTAAATGTATGTGGGTAAAGTATTAACTTTATTTGTAATATTTCATCGATACAGTAAGCCTAACGGATCGTAGCCACAGAAGGTTTTTGGGTTTTTTTTATTCTGATTATTTACTTCCCGAGTGGACAATGCACAAAAGTTCAGAAAGCGTTTAATTAATGATTTGTAGATCATGCTTGTTAATAAAGAAATAAAAATTATGTTAAATTAAATAGGAATGAAAAATCACATTCTCATATATTGAAAAGTATACAAGTAAAACTTAATATAAGTATTTTAATGTCCATTTTTTGTACAAATCTCGAATATGTGTATATTTTTATAATACACATTACAATAATTAAAGGTTTATTTTAATATTATATTTTAATATATTTTTTATTTTTACAATTTCTGTATGAATTTTAAAATGTATTATTTATATTTTTTTACTAAATATTTTAGAATAATTAAAAGCTTCAGAATAAAAAGTTATAGTCCTACTTCTTTTAATCAAGTTTGATAATATTTTTCTATAATAAATATTTATGATTTACTTAAATCAAATTGGAAATAAAATTTATAAAAATATTACAGAGACACAATCTAATCCATCCATTTATCCATATTATTCAAATGATATTTGTATTTTCATATTAATATATAAAGATTGGTTGTTTGAAAATTTTACGAAAATTAATGAAATTTAAAATAAAATGTGAATTAGAGAAGTCTAAGCCTGATTAAAAACATTTAATAAATATATGCCTTATATTATAAGTGTTCACAAAGTCAATAAATGGTAAATATTATAAAATCCTTCATGAATTTAGAATATAATATGCTGCTTTTTGCTTTAAAACATGATCATTTACTGGTTTATAAGAAAATATTATTATAAGCTTTAACTGTACTTAAAAAACATTTTTTTAAATAGTTATTTGTTATTATAAAAATAAATATACATATATAACATTAATATTATAAGATACTAAACTAAAGTACATAGTGTAAAGACACTCCGTTCTCCACTTTTCTTTTAATATACTCAGACGTTCTGTGTTCAGGCTGTGATTAAAGCCATACGATGCTTCCCATACCCATTTCCCGAATGGGGATTGAACCTAGAACCATTATGCTTACAAGGAATATTTATTACAGAATTATTGTTTAGAAGTGTTGATATATTTATAACCACGAGCTTTTATAATTTAGGGTTCAAATAATTTCATACAAAGGCCTATGATTACAACTATTTATAGAAAATATATCGCTCATCTGGTGCAACAATGACCTAATTGCACTTTTTTATAGTTAAATTTGTCGATATATGCGGAAAGACGGATAATCATAATTCGGATTGCGTCTCCTGATATTTAACTAAAGGTGTAAGTAAATACGTCACTGTTGCACCAAACGAGCGCCATATTGATATTATAAAATATAGCTATATTAATTATATATGTGTTGTGTATTGTTCTCGTGCTATTTACATGTTGATGTTGAAATTGTGTTTTATTTTATATTTATATTCCTTTTATACCTCTAAAGCAGGGGTTCCCAATTTTTTCTTGATCAGGGACCACTTTTATAGAATTCTTGTTAGCAGGGACCACTTTGTAGGTATATTTAAACAAACATAATAACAAAAATTATATATAAAAAAATATTGCTTATTTTTACATTTTTAAAGTGTTATAAGCTCCGTTCTCTCTGGCTACCCTGCTAGGGATAAAGCGTGAAGCTAGTTTAGTTTAGTTTTTTTAAAGTGTTATTCCACACTTAACGCGGGTTCAAATCTCAATTTTCTAAAAATTAACTTTATAACTTTTTTCCGCAAGATGCGTATTGCAAAGAATAGGAAACTTAGTGTTAAGATATTTTGTTACCGTTTTCGGCATATTTGATTTCCACCTTATTTGAGTAGCTGAAGTCAAAGACGCTGGTATCAGGCACATAGCATAGTAAGCTGAGGGAACCTGGAAACCTAGTGCGCTTTGCCTTGTTACCAGAGCAAAGGAACGAAAACATTAAATATTTTATTTCCTCGTGTGAGAACCGAGCCCATGATATGTAGTGTTTACAGTCTTACACCTAAGCCCCTGAAGCCTGACTGCCCTGGCATTAAAAATTAAATAATAGAAAAATTAATATGTTACTCAAGAGATCATATTATGTAAACGTTACTTCAAAACAATTACGTCAACATTTATATTCAGTGTTCAAATATTAGGAACGATATTTTGTGTATTTATTTTATATGAAAGAAAAGCAGTTAGCCTTTCTAGATTTCTGTTATAAATATTGTGCTAGGGAAGGGCTGGCGTTATAATCTGCCTTTTAATATGCAATGCCTCCAGAATTCGGCAAAATGTGGGGAAAATATACATATAAAAGCTTAAAGCTTTTATATATTTTCAAAATCAACATAAAGCGCTGATCCAGCGTTGTGGGTCAATGAGGTACAATCTTGACTTATGACGTCACACCTGTTTTGTCTTTTTGTAGCGTCACAGCTTATTCAGGTTAATAGGCTGCCCATATGACCTATAGTTAAGGATACTGCAACCGCTGAACTTGACAGTAACCATGTTTATGGGAGAGCTAGCTTGTTATAAGTGAATTGATACCACGATTCGACTTCGATTCCACTTAAGATGGCTGACCGAGTCAAGATAACTATACCCACAACCTCAGAAGCTGGATCTGCCTTTGGTTAGCAACAACCAAAACAAGTTCTTTTTGTGTTAATTCGAGACATTGTATATAATGGCTTCTGACTGTAAACGCGACGGTTGTGGTTTCGATTCCCACTAGGTGATTAATTATTTTCATTTCCTCGCTATGGTAACAAGACAAGCGCGACGTTGAGTTCCGCCACTTAATAGCAATGTCCCGAAAATAGATATAGGATAGAACTTGTAGCTAAAAACAATATAGAAAGTCAAAAAATCGACATAATCTAGGGGTTATAATAAAAACACAAAACAAATTTTACATAGTTTATTCATCGAAATAATTGCATTCAACGATGAAGTCACGTCCATTTCGTTTTCAATAAATATATTACAATTCTATTTATTATTATTAATTAAAATCGATTACGCTATATTATATTGGTCTTAAATATACTATTCAACAGTTTCTTTACGCGAATTTACAAAATTAATGTAGCCATGTGTAAATATTGGTGGATTTTCTTTTATGTAGATGATAAGTTATCTTCTTCGTTATTTATACTGTTTTGTATATAACGAATTTAATTTTTAAACTAATTACAAGTGGTTATTATTAAGATTTAATATGTTTGAATGTGGTCTTGGGTTCCATTCCTATTTAAGACAAAATTTATAAGTTCAGATGGATGTATCTTTTATAATCTATACATTTTACTTTAGAGGAATAGTACAATACTGTGTTGACAGATGATTAGTTATTTATGATTGTTGATTTAATCATTTTATAGTTTTATATTATTGTTTACAGTAATAATATTGGAATCTACATAAAACATTTAACATGGGTTATTTTACCTAAAAAAATGCGATAGTTGTACTAAAAAATAAAAAAATTAAGAACTTATACAGTTAAAATACAGATTAAAAAAAATTGATATTAATTATAACTTTAATTTTTTTAGCATGTTATAATCTTATAACATACAATGCTGGTATACAATATAATTTATAATATACAGACATACTAAATTATTATTAAATAATCACTTGTAATTAGTTTAAATATGAACATTAAATAGTACTTTGTACTTTAAAATGCGAGAACAACACAAAAGTTAACGTGACTCCAATACATAGAAAAATTGAAACAGATTTTTTTAGCATTTTTCTTTATGTCACGAAACTCTCTAACACTTTGTTCGTAAATATCTTCGGAATGTCGATAATTAATTATAATTAGTTATACTCGTATATGTACATTACGCTAAGGCAAGAAACGCGGCGATGTTTGCTCAAATTTCGTTGATTCATTCGATTATGTTATTTAAGTACGAACCTACTTAGGAATCTATATTTCACATACAGTCAATGACTTGTAATTTATTTTACAGTTACAGGCGTTAAATTGAAAAATAAACTGCATTTTATATAGACTAGCTTACATATATGAATGCAATAAAGTAATTTCTTTTTCAAATGAAAATTATTTATTTTTATTAATAATTTTTGATTGTTATACAAACTTGTGTAATGTTTATGAGAGGAGTGCTGTATTTAATGTTTTTATACAGCAATGCATATTTGAAACATAGTTTTAATCTTTAAAAGTTTCGCTATTAATATATTTAATAAGTATGTATATGTCGCTTTTTATTGACAGAAGAAAAATCATTGATGTAAATTTTAAAAATATAGCTGTCAAATATGGAAAACAACTAAAATATACAGATAAATAATAATAAAAAAAAACCGCCTGCTGTCATTACTATTTCTTATATTAATAGGCAAAGACTTACAATAAGTAGGTGTAATATTTAAAATACAATTAATTATGCGTCAATTTTGTTCCGCATCCAACATGAAACTATAAGACACGGTTATCATTAGGCATCGAACATTTACAATATATGTTTAGGTATTGGTAGCTACTACTAGATAGTCCTCGCTCGCAGACGCCTTTCACCTCTATATAATACAATGCTAACACAACGCTATTACGGATAAATACTTAACTAAGGGGTATTGCACGAAAAACTGGGAAACAAATTCTAATTCTACAATTTACATAATTACACTTAAGTACGAAATGTTCCGCGAAAGATCAACACTTGCACTACTAACACTTGCAACTTGCCGACACTTGCACAAATTCTGCACTTTTGAGTCTGGTTTTTTTCTAGATAGTTAGGTTTTCCAGATAGAAATCTAGTGTTTTAGAGTTAGTCTAGATTTAGGGTGTGGTAGGTCAGTACAGACGAGCGGTGTCGAGTGGCGGGGGCTCGGTGCCGACGTCGATGTCTGTGGGGCCGTCGTCCTCAAGTGACGCTCGGTGCACCACTTGCCCGTTGAAGACCACGCACCTGGAAATACAGAGATGATATTTTTAAATATGATATTAATCTTTAAAGCCGTCGTGGCGTAAGGGTACAAAGTTATGACTGTAACGCAATGGTTGTGGGTCCGATCCTCATTCGGGGGGAAAACGGGCGTTCCGCCATTCAACAAGCAATGCCTCGAAAAATGCCAGAAGATGGGGACAAAGTGTTAACACTAGGTTCCATCTATAAGGATACAATATGAACCTGTTATTATAATATGTTTTTCATGGTAGTGTTTCGTAGCCTGGTCTAATGTATAGTACATTTTTACCTTAGCTTTAATAGATTTTCACAAAAAAGTTACAAAACTGTACTGGACTGGACCGTTAGTTGATTAAATGATAGCGTTAAAATAGCAAATTAAAATAGCACATGAGGACAGGAAATATAAAATACAAAATATGTAACAAAACATACTATATTTTGTAAAAAAATTGTACTACTAAGCATTGCGTAAAATATATCGTGATTCGACTACTTAGCACTTGTGCTCGACACAGTTACAATGACAACATTCCATCCTCACCTGAAGGAGAAGATTATTCGACTGCAACCTGGCCTGGTGTTCCTGGGCTTTAGCTCGCAAGCAGGCGATGCTGTTGTTCCTGAAGGCCTCAGGGTCCTCGTACATCTCGCGGGTGTCGGGCGACGCGCGCCCCTTCGCCGACGAGGAGGCCGTCGTGCTGCTGCCCGGGGAACTTTGCGCCTGCAGTTGGGAGAACTGTGTCAAGATTGGCGTGGTTTAGTTAAGTGCTTTGGTATATAAGTGATGTGAAAGAGCTGCTTTTAATTGATTAGTAATTTTATGAAATAAAAATTATTGTAAGTAGGTATGGGTTTCGAGGTTTGGGGTTTTTGGGGAGAATTTGCCATTTAGTGTTTAATTTAGAACGTTTAAACATTTTAATTTTAAAATATTACTTAAGTAGCTTGTAATCCCGTAGCAGGGAAGGCAGCGTGAATATAGTGTCAAGATACTTTGCTCCCCATTTTCAGCTTAACTTTCGAGACATTGTGTGATCAGTTGTGGAACGCAACGCCACATTTTGTCCTGTTATCAGAGCGCAGAAATGAAAATGGTTCCTTTCCCCGAGTTAAAACCCACAAACAACGAGTTTACAGTAACACATTGTGCCGATACGCAATGAGTGCCTTGACATCAACGGGACAGACAAATTGGAGGTAGTGTCGTGACACTTTTCCATCTTTATTTTAATTCTATTTCTATCATTTATTTAAATATTAAACTAGTTGATTCCCATCCCTATCAATTCCATAATAATGCATATTAAAGTGCATTCTAACGAGACGTGTGTAATATATCATTGTCCGTAGATTAATATAATATGCACGTCGCGGTATGTATGCGGCGAGCGGCGACACGCTCGTCCTCCACTTATGGTTAATATTGATATTAGGTACATATAAATATTTGTTTTCTTTCTTCCCATTTAAAAAAATCTATTTAAATATTATTTAATATTAAAAATACAAGCAAAAAGTCGCGCAATGAGAGTGTCTGTTTGTAGGTAAATGGCGGTTTTGGGCTCGAATTTTGCTCGCGGAATGTTAAGATTTAAAAGTAGTTAGTTGGTTGGTAAAACATAGATAGGTACTTTTAAATCATGGTAGAGCAGATTAGTTTACAAGTCAGAGCGAGGCGTTGAATTCTGCCAACGTTTCCGCGTCCTAATGGTTCCACCGCTCAATTTGCTGTCTCGAAAATTAAATTCGAAAAGAAAATTCGTCGGAAAGAGGGAAAGGGAATGTCTGAATATTATATTCCCTTTGCCTCGTAGAAGGGTCTACATCTATGCGGGTACAGCGTGGCACTAGACAAAAAGAAAAGTAAAACCCTATCTTCCCGTACCTGGTTATCGTGACCATCATGCCGCGGTGAGGCGGAAGGCGGGCACTCTCCCTCCGCCTCGGAGCCCTCGCGCTCCGACCCCGACTCCTTGAGGTGCTGCGCCGCCTCCAACGACTTGCGGTGCATGCCTGGAACAAATATAACGGTTTGTAAGTAAGGTTTACGAATCTATCCTTATATATCTATATAAAGCTGAAGAGTTTATTAATGCCATCGGGGCACAGTAACGCCATCAGCTCTACTTGAGACTGTAACGCGATGGATGCGGATTCGATTTCTACCCGGGAACTTAATTTTTATTGAATATTTTCCTCGATCTGGTAACAAAACCAAACGCTGCATTGAGTTCTGTCATGATGCGGCCTCATAAGTATTTGCTTGACCTATTTTTTTTTATTAAACATTTATCCCGTATGTTCATTATTCCAGTGCCTCACAGAGTGTAGTGGTGCTGGTGAATCATGAGTAAATGCATAAACATCATCTACGCCATCATCCGTGGACACCGTCCAGCCCCTCACCCGCGTTATTTGATTGTAATGTTGGGAAGCTCTCGCGGCGCAGTAAGTTGTTGGTACAATTTTCACTGTGGGAGTCATTTACTTTCATTATCGTCTTCAGGAACCAGGACGGTGTTGAATGTTGGAATATCTCAAATTTTGATGGAAACTGAAAAACGGAGTGTTTTTATTTTTGTTTCCTCTATCTCTATCCTGCTACACTGCCTGCTCTGGTAGGCTCTAATAGACTATTGTTTCTAATTATATTTTAATCATGTAAAGAATATAAAAAAATACGTTTAAAAGAACCGACTTCAAGAATAATTAATTTTAATGTTTTAAAGTATTTTTTTGCTTTTTTGTGTTTGTGATAGATACTTATGTAAGAAACAGGTTTTTTTCTAGATTGTATCAGGTTACGTTGTTATTTTTTGCTTAAAAGAAATTTCGTTAAAGAGAAATTGTTGTAGATATCTATGGATAGGTATTTTAAAGGTGATATCCTATATACAGACAGGCATCCTGCGACCCACTTGTCAGGGACCCGGTTTATAAAGGAAATCAACTTAAATAAAAATATCTTAATATGCACAAAGTATTTTGAAAATGACATTGTCCTAGTAAATAGAAATACTCATAAAATGAAAACTACCAAGCTAAACTAAATTATATTTTTAAGAGATCAAATGACAAGTAGCTTCCATCCAGAAATAAAGAATCACGAAAATTGGATCAACACTCTTTAAGTAATCTTTGTATAATATACAAAGTATCGTGAGATTATATCGTCCAAATTAACAAAAATGCTCTAAAATTTTTTATTACACTAAATGGAAATCATTCTACATCGAACAACAAAAGGATCACGTAAATCGGTTCAGAAATCTGGGCATAATCGGTGTAAATACATAAAAAAAATATACCAACCGAATTGAGAACCCCTTTTTTATGTCGGTAAAAATGTAATTTATGTATCATTTACATTTCCATAAATAATCACCTCATATACTCGTATGTAACGGCAATGAATGTATAAACTTTAAAAGTAATTTACAAAAACTAAACCTATATTTCAAAAATTACTAAATCGATTAAGAAACTTCGTCTTACATAAAAGTTTATATATACTTCATATATCTATCTAATGCAAAAAGAATCATCTCGATATAACGTTTAGTTTCCGAGAAATTTGTGGACAAGCAAACACACGTAGGAAATTTAGCAAACAATAAATAAACATACTCGAATATTATCAAACTGATAACTTTCTTTTTTGAAGTTGGGTAAAAATGAAAACAAAATGAGTACGAAAGTACCTACAGCGTGAATAGAAACCATTATCCATTGTATCGGTAATGAGAATAGAGAGACAATGCGAACTGATAATCACGTTGCTTTACAGTAAATTAGACACCTCGTTTGATGCTTCTGGTAGAAATGTTAAAAATTAAATATTATAATGTTATCACTGGTATTAGGTTGGGTGCCCGAGTCGGGAACTTATAAAATATGTATACAAACATAGTATATCAATATTTGAAATCTGGTTAAATTACAGTGTTAGTATAATAATCTACCAAAATTACTGGAAAACCGAAAGGAATGGATGTCGTTCGTTCGAAACAACTTTTTCAAACTTACTCTATACCCTGCATATAGCAGGATAGCCAGGACGTATGTTACATACGATATCAATGTCCTTGTGTACTGTGGCTCTGTTTCTCAGATACCGTTCGATTTTTGAAACAGTGTGTTATGTGGCGGAACTCAACGCTGGCGACTTTACAGTCACAATCAGTATCGCTGGGTCACGACGGCTAGATATACATAAGTCTGATCTAATTTGATTGTATTGAGCGTAAAATTACATTTTGAAGCGATAACAAGTAATATTAGTTAATAAAAATAATATTGAGTTGATTAAAACTTTTCAAAATTTTTAGTGGAATTTCAAAGTTAGAAAACTGCGTTTTTGATTAACCAAAAAATATTTTAAATGAATGAATTGATGATGATTGCTGTGGAGATGTGATATTTTCGTAGGATATTCCGGAGTCAGCTTAGCTTAGTAAAACCGCAATAAAGAGATACGGAATGGCAGATACTAGCGAGGATGGCACAAGGTGAGAATGAAGATAAATGTGGTGATCAAATGGCTTGGGCACGTCGGGAGAGCAAATAATAAAAGAATGGTTAAAAAGACTTATGAAGCAAGAGCGTGCGGTAAGAGAGGCATAGAGAAAAAACTAGTATTATTGACTCTGGAGGAAGGACATGTAACAAGCATTAGATCCCCGCAAGGACATGTATCAAGAAGATGATGACAGTTAATGAAGCGAAAGTGGTATGCAGAGACCGTAGTCTGGCACTCCATTCTCTTAGGCTACCCTGCTGATAAAATGTGAATTTATTTTTGCAAGTTTTATAAAAGTAATAAGTAATTTAGAAACAAATAACCAACTTGAAATACCTACTCTACCTAACCAAGGTTATTTAGCCTACTATACGAGTATATTATATGTTGCCTCCAGAAATACTTTAATACCCAACCTCAAAAACTACAGAGCGGCTTTTAATGAAACTTGGACTTCTCCCGAAGTCGTAATATATGTATTACTTATAAATCAATAAAGATAATCATCTCGATATTAGTTTTAGTTTCAAAAAAACCAATTTAACTTATTTTTCCACAACAAATAACGTCAACTTAACATACATACGTGCTAGAAAGCTTCAATAGCTTTTGATCTGTTATGCAATGTCTTCTTGATTTAAAGTCGGTTGAAGCCAAATATATGTATAATATGAAGGTACAAATAAAATAAACACCAAAACAACATTAAGGCCAGTTGTAGTTCGGGGTGGCGTGACTGTAAATCTGAAGGTTGTGGGTGTGATTCTCTCGATGGCTTAATGCCTCCAGAATTTGGCGAATAGTGGGGAAGGAAAGTTTCTTAATAAGAACGGACTTTTTCTAATACTAGGTTCCCAGGCTCCACCTGCCTGAATGCTGTGCTGCTATGTGCGAAAAACAACGTAAACCTAAAAAACACATCTATTTAAGCTATGCAAAAAGTACTTCGCATCTTTAATACCAAAGCTAGGATTTTACGAGATTTTTACAACTCTCTCGCGCTGTTCGCTGAATGCCTAATAAGGTTTTTACTGCTGCATTAGACGGCGCCGCCTTGCATGAGATGACTTATCACTTTTGTTTATTAATTTATTGCTCTACATACCGGACTCATAAATGAAGATCTTTGAATTTTTACTTCTAGGATAAATTTTAATTTAGTTTTTAGTACTATAAGTCTAAATTATTCATTATTTTAGTGTATAGAATAGTCAAGCGGATTCAATTAGTATACTAGGCACGTCATGCGCATTTTAAGTGTTTAATACTGAGTAGATAATGATTATATTTTAAATATTTACAATAGTCTGCTCTGGTAGACGAAGCGCGCGCATTAGGTATCGCCATCCAAATCATAATGTCTCGAGTACGATCACAGAAAGTGGGAAACGGAGTGTCTACACACTAGGCTCCGTTTGACTATCCTGCTATGCGGTAAAAAGAGTGAAGCTGCAAAAAAAATATGATAATCGATCGAACGTATTCATCAATCAGTTCACTATAGAACTCTACATTCAAAATAGACGACTCTACCTAGGTCCTAGTAAACTATACATAGTAGAGCAGACGGGCGAACGGTCATCAAGCGTCTAATCGCCAGAGGTAGCATTAGAGCAACTTTCACAATTACTTCGGCTATAAATCCACTTGATTTAGCGGCCAGTAGTTAGTTCACTGCGATTAGGTTCACAGGGACGGAATAAGTTACCAAATTCTTACTAAAATTTTTGTTTGGACTTAAAATATTAGAGCGCAAACTAAGTTTGTCTAACTAATAAAATAAATCTATTATGATATACTTTGTGCCTAAAATTTTAAATTTTGTAATGTACTGTATATTGTAATATTGAATTCGTAAATAAGACTTTAATATAATCGAAACGACAAATTTAAGATTTTTTTGGTTACACGCTATATCGTGCATAAAGCAGAGTAGATTGAAATAACTTAGAGTTGAGAGTCACTGAGTGAGAGAACGTTTTCACTTTTTTAATTTATTCCCTCTACCTGAACCTACAACTATTGAGATAACAATTAGACATTGAGATGCTAGCTGCTGTACCACCACTGCTTTTGATTGTAATGTATCTAAAATTTCATAGCATCTACTTGTTCAAAAGATTGAATAGTATCTTCAATAAATGCAAGTTTTTTTGTACACGATGTATTATAAATCAAAATCCAATAATTCATTTCATATAATAAAAATAACAAGAATAAAAAACGAAACTAATGAAAAGATATATTAATAACATCTATTTCTAAGTAACGAGGCGACGACGTGTCGGACGTACGCCTCTACAGCACAGTACAGGTAGAGTCGAGTAGAGTCGAGTAGAGTATCGTTAAATTGTCACCTATAATTACTATGAATCACTTAAATTCGTTTAAGATGTGCTAGAAATATTTTTTCACACCTACAACTGAGAGGTGAAATAATTAATAAGTGCTTGTGGTTGTGAAGTCGAACTCGAGATTGTGAATTATTTTTTTAATGATTGTATGCAAATTATAGAACATTGCAGATTTGTGGGTAGAGTCGGGTAGTTGTATATTGGTATGTATTTATGTGTTTTTGTTTTTAAATATGGTGGTATATAATTTATATTTTTTGATTTTTGATAGATATGTTTTTAGGTTTCAGCTTATGAAATCTATACTAATTTTAAAATGATGACAAAATTGTTTGGTTGAACGCGCTAATCTTGAAAACTACTGGTTTGATATATAAAATTGTTTTTGTGTTGGATATTCTATTTATGGACGAAGGCTGTAAGCATATTACTACACGTTGATTGTTTCTATGTAAACTACTGGATCTGCTAAATATATCTTGTGTCATACACAACTATTAGTTATTTCCACTTGATCCTCATTGGGGAGCGGTAGGTAAAATCAAGTGTATTATTACGTCGTAATTTATATAGAGATATTCAAATATTTCGAAATAGTGGCTGTCATGTTTCCTATCCTAATAATATTACTTTGAAAACTTTGAAAGATGGCTGTTTGTTGAATTTTTATGCAAAAACTACTAAATGGATTTAGATAAACTTTACTAGTAATATACCTTATTTATCAGAATAACACATAGACAAAATTTCATGTAAAAAATGGCTATAATATAACAAAAAATTTAAGCGGATCAAGTCGCGTTTCAGTCGCTAGTTTTAAATATTTGTGTAAAATTATCATATTATAAGTATTTATTCTATTAAATGCCACTATGTACACAGACATACATATTGTATAGTCAAACAGTTTATACCAACTTTAAGTAGACTCTTTAAAGGAATAACATTAAACTCATTGCACGTTCTTAATATTTACAGAAGAAATAATAAGAATTATTTTTTAGAGTTGAGTTTTATTATTTTTTATATTAAATATACTGTACCAATATATATGAGGCCAGTCGTGGTGCAGCGGCACGAAGTGTGACTGTAAAATCGACTGGTTGTGGGTTCGATCCCCACTCGAGGAGATGAAATATTTACTTAAATTTATATTTCCATTTCTTCACTCTGGTATCGAGGCTAAGCGCAGCGTTGAGTTCTGCCACTCAACACGCAATGCCTCCAGAATTCGACAGAAAGTGGGGAACGGTGAATCGTAGGTTCTCTCTGCCTACCCTGCTGTGTGGGGGATACAGCGTGAAGCTGATTTATTGATTTTGATTTACAAATATATATTTTAATGCAGTTTTATATCTCATATACTTATATCAGTCGGCAAAGTTTTACATGCAGGGTTTTAACGGTATGTGTTATTACCCTTAATTAGGTACATATCTGACGTGATAATATTGCTGTCACATTTTTCGTTATACAAAACATTAATTTAACTTATAATTTACAATTTCAGGCAGAACCACAGGCACTAGCTAGTTCGGCCGCTACTACAAAGACACACTTTGCCACTACTACAGAACTATAACACTAACATAAATTGCCACCACATTTAGAGATAGTAATTTGGCGGTGCCTTCAAACGCTTACCTTTTAGGACGAGAAGGGTAGGGTGGGGAAGGCCTTGAAGGATACAACTCGATTGAGTTTCCACTAGTGAAGTGCTCGCTGGTTCTTCATTTAATGTAATGGTAAGGCCGCGGTCGCACTGTGCGGCCGTTGGCGCCCAATAAACGTCATTTTTTTTGTGTAAATAATGATATTTTGTTTAATTTTTTTTGTACTTTTCTTTTAGCTTTGTTTACTTTCAAATACATCATTTTTATAGTTGTATGTATTGTTGGATAGTGATATATTAACAAATGCAAGGTGCAGGATAGAAGTTAAAAAAGATTTTTTTTAAACTGAAAATTTCATAATTGGATCTCATAATTGCAGAAATTGATTTCTTAAATTAATTATTTTAATACTAAGCAATGTATGCATATACTTCTATGAAAATTAAGAATAATAATAAATGTATATATTTTCCTAATATTGTGTTCTTCTGTGATTCGTTAGATACTGTATTACTCGATAGATGTACATTGTACGTATGTATGTATGTGTATATATGAAATTCAAAGACCATATTATTATTTTGATTAGCCTATTTATTTAAGAATTTTAAAAAATATCTTTATTTCAGACTTGTTGTTTTCCAAATTGTGGCCTGAAATCTGATTCTGTGACACGTCGTCTTATTATATCGCCCCAAATTTCCAAGACATCATTAGCTTACGATCAAATTTCAAAAGCAACAGTCACTAGCCAAACCTAGTATATCCAGCACACTGTTTCCACACACGACCTTGAAAAGCAGCTCGTACCCGCACCAAGTCGACGTGAAGCTCGCGCGTTCCTCATACTCATATGTCCCTCGCCTTACCGCGTGTCATTTAGTAAGATAAAAGAGTGATGCACAAAGCAAGTGTATAATAGGCAGATAATTCTGCAAGGTGCTCTCCGGGTGCATTACGATCCATTTGCGCTGGCACTTTGATGTAGGCCCGGAGTGAATTGTATAATGCAATTACTATTTTTTTGCGATATTTTTACGCTTTTATCGATAGATTTCACTATTAGGATGAGAGTTCGACACTGTTGTGGTTGATGGGGTCATTGGACTAGTGGTTGCACTCGAGTTTGCTTGGTTTTATTAAAGTATATATTATTAATAATAGCTTTTGGGTTTTATTATCTTATTTATATACAGAATTGTGCAAAACAAATATAGTGAATTTGTTAATTTACGTTTGTCAGGCGAACACGCGCGCTAATTAGCTTCCATTACGCTCTACACGTAAGTATGAAAGGCGCTTTATATTTAACGTTGAATTTATAAATTGTCATTTTAATGAAATATTTTAACTTTTGCGTAAATATTTACTACTTATATAGTAAATAATTTCAAATATTTAGCAGATATCACCCACCATTCCTTTACATTGAGAGGTGGGTAAAATTGAAATGGACTCTAATTTAATCTCCAAATACTGATATAAGATTCAAAATAAGAAAAAATAAGAAGAGAGTAAATTTCGTAATCTTCAGCTTAATGTCTTGAATTTTAGCAATTGTGAATAATGAAAACACTTAATGGTGAAGTTATTATTTGTTATTTATGCTTTCGCTGTTATTCATATGTTTGAACAGAAGAAAACCTTGGTTATTATTTTAGAACACGGTATCAATTATTGTGTTTTTGGACTAAGCTGAAGGTAAAAATTTAAGGAATCCTCTCATACCCATGCCTCCTCTCTCTTCCTCCCGGATGACCTGTAAGTGCGGGTTTAGGATTCGTTCGAGTAGCGTTTGACGCTTATTGACAGACAAGCTTGAATTGTGTTGTATGTTTAAAAAAAAATAGTATTTTCAAAGAAATTCTAAAAAATTAGTGAGAAAATCGCAGAATAAACTAAGTAAATTAATAATTTTGATAAGAATTATTAAGTTTGAAGTACTAAATATTTTTTTTTATTTAATAAAGATGTATTTTTACTTTATATGACAGTAGTAGAGATCGAATAGTATGTGTTCTTTTTAAAAGTGGAGAAATTATTATTATTAGCGTAAAATACGACTTACTGCGTGATGTAAGTCATCATTTAAGATTATAAACTCGGATTTTTTAGATTATAATATATGTATAATTAAAAATTGAAAATGTCATAAAAAGTTAAAGTTTTGTTTTCGGTACGGTAATATCCGTAATACACACAGACTTACTTAATAGGACTCGACGACGATTGACGATGAAGAAAATTACTTGATACGACTTACGTTAATAATTAGTAGTTCGCAGATAGCAGGGTAAGCAGAGTGAACCTGGGAACCTAATGTCAATACACTATGTTCTCATTAAAACACTTACCCTATTTCCTCCAATCATCACCATTCCCATTTTCCACCGAATTCTGGAGACCAATTTCTTGTCAATGCCTTGTTATAAGAGCGAGAAAACGCAAATATTAAATGTTTCATGTTCTCTAGTCGGATTTGAACCTGTCGCTTTTAATATTTATCGACCTTATTTAAAATATGCATGAGACAAATTACATAACATTTACAAACTGGTATTAAAATTAATTAAAATGCTAGTCTAATTTATCTGGGTATAGGTTTATAAATATTTAGAAACCTGCACAAAGCAAGTAGCCGATAGGGAACCTGGGAAAGTGTTAAGACATTGAATCTTGGAGGCATTGCGTTTTAAGTGGCAGAACTCAACGCTGCGTTTCTGCCCTTCACCAGATGGAGGAAATCAAAATATTAGGAAAAATTTTAATTCTCAACTTCCCATATTTTCCCGTAACCCCTCTTATTCCCGGAAACCCATCCTAATGCGCTCTTAAACCCCCTATGAAACATATACAACCAATTTCAGCATTCTAGGATTAGTAGTTCAGTAATATAATTTTGAATTTGACGCTGTTTTATGTTTCTTATTCATACATATAATTATGATTTTTTTTATATCTATATACAAATTGTCTATATATTTTGTATAAACGAGTAAGTGCAGGAGGAAGTGTTTTGACACTAGGTCCCTAACTGACTGAAGACCGTCTAACATAAAAGTTTTTTCAATGCGGACCAGTAGTTCGAGATTATCGCCGGAATACTAGTATAGTATAAGAAATTATATAAATATTTGATAAAAGTTTAATATTATACGTATGTAGGTACCTATGCTTATCGATTATGTTTGTCGAATCAATTTTTGAGAGTTCGTCAGTGTTTAGCTAATGTAATAATATAATAACTATATACGAGGGAATTGTTCCTAACAATGAATGGTGAAATTTTCGAATAAATGAAAACAAAGTTACATAAAGATGACTTTTATGTTTTGACATATTTGTAGAGGCCAACCGTGGCGCAGGAGCACAAAGTGTGACTGTCAACGCGACTGGCTGTGGGTTTGATCCCTACTCGAGGATATAAAATATTTATATAAATTCATATTACTGTTTCTTCGGTCTGTTGTCGAGGCAGTAGAGGCGCGGCGGTGAATTCCGCCACTTACAACGCAACGCATCCAGAATTCGGCGGAAAGTGGGGAACGGAGTGTCTTAACACTAGGTCCTTTCTGCCTGCTATGTGCGGGATACAGTGTGAAGCAAAAATATTTGTATTTCAATGGAAAATCCATTGAAATGCAAATATTTTATTTATAATATGAAATATGTTATTATTTATCTTATTTTTTTTACTGTATGCTGTGCCATTTTATTTTTAATAGGCCGGAATTACTTTAGGGTGAATCAATAAAATTATTAATATTAAACCTATGACTTTAAACAACGATATGTTTTTGTTATTTATTTTTCTTAGAATACTTTCTTAGAAAGAACTTGGGTTCCATTTATCTTCGTCATTTTTCATGTTGAAAACTGTGCAGATAGGGAAAGCCCTATCTATTTATCGAGACGCATAAAATCTGAGAGTTTAACACGATATGTAAAAATATAAGTCTCTTCTGCCCAGTGATTGTGAAAGTAAGAAATAATATTTTTTTACCTTTGCACAAAAATATTAGAAAACTAAATATTTTATACTTCAATCAGGTCATTACACTTGAATTATTTTTAGTAAGATTTCAAATATTATTTTTATTATCAGACCATAATATTCATTAAATAAACGTGGTGAGAAAATATTTAGTAATCATTATTTTTTTTCAAATGATTTAATCAAAGCATCCAGTTTATCAATGCGAGACACCTTACGCTCAATCTCTTCACGCGAAACACAAGCCACGAACTCTACATAAAAAACGGAATCCCTCAACCAAAATATTACATAAATAGTGTAAAAAGAGAGGCACATAAAACAACCGCACTCAACAAACATAAACAGCCCTCAGCCCGCTAGGTATACTCGTGCTCAGGTGAAAACCGAGTGCCGCTAAGTACATAATTAATATGTAAGCGAGTCCCCCGTAATCAGGGCTTAGACAAAGCGGCGGCCATCTTGGCCCGCCCCCCGCGGGGAACCCCCGACCCCCGACCCCCGAGGGGAACCCCCGCTAAGGCTGTATGCAGCCATGATATGATTGCGCTCTGATTTGCTAGATTCGTTTATGTAGAGTTCACGCAAGGGGTTGGGAATTTTTAACCGATTTGTGAAAGAGATGGTAATTTTTCATGACGTTTTCATGAATTTGTATTTCTTATTATGTTTATTTTGTAGATGATAGCCCTTTCATACATACTATTCGTTTTCTTTGTATCATATATAAAAAAAATAATTAATGATTTTTTGTCATACGAAAAATAAGATTTTTTTTCACGATTTTTAGTTAAGATTTTTGTTACAAATATGTATTCAAATATATTAATAAGAGTATAAAATGTATGGAATGATTCACTATTATTCAATGACATATCATAACAAGAAAACTCTGTAACAAAATGAAAACTTAAAATAGTTTCCCAAGAAACATATGCTAAAAAGAAAAGTAATAAAAAAGCGCAGTTCTAAATCTTCTGAACCGGAAACCTAAACGTTTTCTTGTTTACACACCCGACAACAGACGCGGCCGCACGTCTCTACCGCACAAACAGAATGCTTATAAGCCCTTCGCGAATTCTTCCTCCACTACTGCTACTGGCGCAATCTTAGCATTTCATACCGTATCATCTCTATATGTAGAGTACAAAGTTCAAATCCGTCTACACGGCAGCCATTAGACGCGAGGCTGTGAAAAATGAACATCTCTTGTAGTCAAGATTAAAAATTATACGTATCTTTGTCTGTGTGAAGTCTAACGCGAGTGTGGTTTTAACGAAGATCTCTTTTATAAAATGATTTCGGTTTTCACTGACTCACTAGTGCTCTTTTGGGTTGGCTATTTTGTAATAGTTAATAGGATTGGGCGGTGTGACATTTTGCTTAGTGGTTTTTTTAACTGTAGTTATTTACTTGTCATATATTATATGATGTTATATGTTTTTTCTTTAGCTGATGAATTTTCTTTAGCTTATTAGATAACACTATCAATTTTTATCAAACATGCAATCTCTATGATATAAAATATAAATAGGGAACGGAGTGATACATCACTAAGCTACTCTATATTATTTAATACTATGAGAATTATACTAAACAATCCAACTAATAAATATTAATGATTTTTTAAAAATTACATTTACTTAAAACACAAACACATCGACAAGGAATGAACAAATACGTTAATATTATAGTAACAAATTGGCCATATTTAAAAGTTTTTCTAAATTCCAAAATTCCATTTTTTGTAAAAAAACATCTTAAAATTTGTTAATCAAAGAAGCGCAAGTGGGTATTCTTAAAATTCTTATAATCTCAACTTATTACCTAATTAGAGGGTAATTACAGGTTAATTATCGAAACCAATGTGATCTGAGTGTTGATTTTGTTCAAGCTAATTAAAGCATAGTCCAATATAGAAGCAGTGGGGACTCACCGGGCGGCGGCGGTCCGGGCCGGCGCTACGGGCGCCCCGCCGCTCTCCCGCTCGACTCTTGAACAAAATCATCACGTCAGACATTTTTTACTACAACCCGGATATTAGTGTTTAGGTCATAAATCATGTAGTTTAATATGGCATAGAGTCGGAATTAAATTTCTTTAAAATCCGTTCTAAATCATTAAATATGAACACATTGGGTATTGAATTTAAAAATAATATTTGAAATCAATAATAATATTATGGAATGAACTTGTCTAAAGATTTGCAGTTAAAAAGGTCCTATTTGAATTGTTACTACTAATAAGGCTATAAGTCTACAGAATAAACACCGTTGCTCTACAATTTTTTTTAGTTTACAGCTTATACAAAGCATGCAAAAGCTTCCAAAGCGCTACAGTGAACTAAAATTAGTTTAGCTTCTTCTAATAAAGTCATTTTTTTACTTTAAAAAGGATATCTCCCGATACTTACAGTGACGTAAGTTTGAATATGAACATACTCTCAAAAAAAATCTATAAGTGCAATCTTTTTTATTCTTAATAACTATTCCTTGAAAAGAAAGAGAATTTAAAGTATTTATAAATTCTTTAAATCTATAGTTGATTCTTTAAGATACATCTTTTTGTTTTCTTATAAGTCACATATCTTTTTGCCACATTTAAGAAACATAATATTACCTGTATAAAATCATGCTATTATACTATAAATTGCATGCAAACCACAGAAATTATGATTGACAAGATAGAAAAAATATAAGATGGAAAGAATATTCTATATGCTTACCTAGCAGCCAGGGCGCAACATTATCATTCTCCTTTGCGCTCTTCAAAATAGTCTCTGGTAGAGGTAGAGAATGACGAACCATGGCGCCATAGAGACCGTACTCCGCCATGATGGTCGACCTTCCCCAGCACTTCTCGGTCTTGCGCCACTTGGCTCGGCGGTTTTGGAACCAGACCTGTGGAAGAAAATTTTTAATTTCTTATAGAAGTTATTCCCCTTGGGTCAAATGAAGTCAAAGTGGGGATAATTGGCAATCATTTTCTAAAATAAAACTTTTGAAGAATTATCCATAATTAGTAATATGGACAAAACCCAGCTTTTGCTAGATATGACGAATTACTTCCTTTTTTCTCTACGCTCTATTCAAATAGTGTGAGTTGCGTAATGGATTTCAAGTCTGTCTAGTTTGCCTTTTGTTTTAACTAGAACAAGAAAGCTGCCTTAATACAGACATTACCCGCAGTCATCATGTAGACAAAGACGTTAAGGCTTTAATTAAGTTTTCGGAAAAGTAGCAGTGAGCTGATTGGATTGAGCTGACACTAACACTAATTATGCAAGCTTTGGTGATGTTTTGATAGTTAGTAAAAAAAACATAAAAAAAATACTTCTTTGTAAATAAAAAAATATATATTTATTTCCACTATCATATTTTAGGTCAAAAACGTATGTAAAGTCAATCGAGACTTCCAAAATTCACTGCATGTTATCTATAAACAATTTCAAATTCAAAATAAACTTTTGCAAATACTTTTAAGTTGCCGATTGAATATAAAGCTTGGCAGGCAGTCTTGCTGAGACCCAAATACCTATTGTCATTACATATAATAGAATTTACAAAATGTAGAGCTGTACCAAAATAATGTTTTTGTTCCGTGAATCGCTAGAACTTTAGTAGTAATAGCTCGAAAAATTAATATTTGAAAATTGATGGAATATAGAGTAAAAATCTTAGTAGTCTTTATTAGAATAGTCTATGATAGATGAATTACTTTTAAATCTTTAATTAACATTTTAAAAAAAGACTGTTTTGTTTTAAAGAGCCAGAAAGATTTCATTTTCACGCTGTATTTCGAACATTGCAGTGTAGGCAGAGGAAACCTACCTAGTAAGACATTCCGTTCTCATTAAATCTCTTCCATTCTCCACCTTCTCCTAAGTGCTACTCAACAGTTGCTCTCTTAAAATGTAATTTAAAAAAAAAAAAATAACAATCACTATCATAAACGCAACAAACATACGACTCTACAATACAAATCATTACCATAGAGTATAGACAACATAAACAAATTAAACGTGAACAGTAGATTTAATGAACGGAATAGTCGGAATAGATAATGACATATTTCAGCACAAACGTTGTGATTGGTTGTAATTGAAAGCGAGCTACTCGCCGCAGTAACTAAGCATATAAACCAAACCAATTATCGTATACAGCGGCTAGATTCAATTTTGAAATTTGGGACCGTACTGTGTGCTTACTCAGGGTTAAAGGAATAAGCAGTTATAATGAATTTTACAAATAAAATATATTTGTGACGTAGAGTTATGAGTATGCTATTTGTTTTTGAGATTTCTGACTGTAAATGTGACGGTTTTGGGTTTTAGCGCTTTTTGGAGGTGTGAATACTTAAATTATTGAACAAAATAATAGTACTACGTACACAATATGGAGTAAAATAACAGTACTACAAAAAAAATACCGTCTATAATAAGATTAAAGGGTATAAACAGTGTTTTAACAAATTTAAATAATTACATTTGAAAACGTATGCAATGCACCTCTTTTATAACTAGCCTCAATTTATCTTATATTTTTTCTTATTATTGTAAAAGACAATATTAAAAAAAATGTGTTATATCACATAAAATATAGTAAAACCAACAAATATCCAACGTGAGTAGGTGTGGCAACCCTAGTTCCCCGCTCGTCTCTGCGAAACAGTTAATTTCTAATTAAATTTGTTAATTAAACTCGATCCGCGCCGCAAATTAATACTCCTCCCTATTATATTATACTCAGCTCTACATACTCGTACTCGTGTACTCAGTCGAGTACATACGTCATACTCAAAGTTGTGCTTATTCCAATATTTATTTTATTAATTAATGCACAACATATTATAATTATTTTGTAGAATTCATTTTAATTGTAAGAAACAATAATATGAATTGTGCTTCTTTTTATATAAGGTAATTCTGTATAGTATTTTGTTTTTGCTTTGTCTCTAATTTTAAAAATATCTGTATATTTAATAAATAATCTTAATAAGTTATGATATAGTCCAACTTTCTATCATAACTTAAAAATAAAAAAAATGATATATTTTTATTTTTAAGTTATGATAGAAAGTTGGACTATTGTAATGCATTTATCTTGTTATGCAAAGCGAAAATAGTGAAAGATCACTTTAGTCTTTGCTTTCAACATATATAAATATTTTTATTTATATTATACTAGTTATCACCTGTAACTCTGTTTGCGTGAGCATTAAGACGTGAAATGGAAAATGTCATTGTTTTTCTGTTCCCGTAGGAATTTCGTTAATCTCTATGTATTTCATTACACTCCTCAAGTACCTATCTAGTTTCAACTTTTTAAGTCCAATAGATTGGACTGTGCGTAGTCTGTGAGTCACTCAGTAACAGAAGAGTTTTTATATGGAGATTTTGTACGAAGATCAGTCGGCTAACTTGAACATGAACTCTATTACACCACAAATTCTAACGACTCTATAATTATACCAAAAAACAGTAACCTACGAGATCGACTAGAAACAATATGCATTATCAGCAGAAATTGATGGAACGTATAAAGGTATGCCAATAAGGCTATAATAAAATGAATCATTACAAAGGTTCCTGATTGCGCCAACAATGTGCGCCGAGGTGAAATTATTCGGAAAATGCAATCAATTGCCGGCACCGGCTCATTTCCATACGAGAACGTACTACACGGCGCTCTACCGTACTCACCTAGAGTAGTGTGGTTGGCATGTAGAGTTCTTTACTTAGGTTATTTTTCTCTTACTATTATATTATTGCATTGACGTGGTCAATAAATAATATAATTCAACAAACTGTCAATGCGAGTGAGTAACGTACAGCAGGTGGATTGTGATCATGTAGAGTCTTTACTCCAGATATAGATAAATTTCGTATAAAATTTGTTATTAATTTATATGTAGTATGCTATTTTTCTGAGACTATTACTTTATTTCATGGACGATGACACACATTCGTTGTGTGTCGTCATTCATTATTTAATAAACTTTAAATAGATAGTGAGCCGTCACCAACAGAAATCACAAAATTCACAACAAGAGAACGTACTACTCTAATCTACTCTACTCTAGGATACTATGCTGTGAATACAGGTACAAGTACACTGTACCTGTATAGATAGATAGAAGGGTTATTATAGATTTTTTTGTTTTTAGAATGAGGTGACGGCACTCAGTCAAAATTGTTGTATAATGTTTGAGTTGCACATTATACCACGCTTGTAGAAGTGTAGGCAGGGGGAACCTAGTGTTAAGACATAATGCCAAACATAAGACACAGCGCCAAATTTTTGAGATATTATGTGCTAAGTGGTGGAACTCAAGACCAAGACGCAGCTTTTAGTTCCGCTACTTATCTTGTTACCAGAGTGAGTAAATGAAAATAATTCACTCCCCCAATTCAGAATTGAACTCAACCGTTGCTTTTTTTATCTAAGTGGTTAAAAGCAGTGAGCAGGATTCCATCGTCTAATGAAAACATCTCGAAAATGGCAGGAAAGTAGAGAAAACTAAACTTTGCGTGTCATAGATTGGGTGCACGAACTAAACCCTTGTTTGCAGTTCCTAAGTTTAAAACAAAATATGCGTCTAATAACTTTGTGTCACGTGCATGCAAAAATTTTAATGTTAAGCATAACAACTTAGACTTATTCAATGTAAAATTCAACAATTTCAAGGACTGTTTGAGGAAACTTTTATGAATTGTTTTTTATTTTTGTGCTTGGTTAGGTGTCGATATTTTTAGCAGTAATTTATTTGTATCTTTTTGTCCCGAATGAAAGTTTTCCACTTTTTGTTTTTTTGTTTTTTGTATGTGCATAAATTGTTGTTCTTTAGACTTATGATTAAGTAGTTTGTGGAAACTTGATTGGTATTTGTACTATTTTTTGTGTGTTATTAGAATATATTTAATGTACTGTATGTTTCCCTTAAAAATAAATAAAATAAAAAAAAAAAAAAAATAGAATAGAATGTTATATTTATGTATTCTAGCTCTATCTGGTTTGATTTAGAAGATGGTAATATGATATCAATTTTCATCTTAGAAAATAATAAAAATAATAAGACCATATCGCAGATTTAATATCTACATTTGGACATGTAATACAACATTACCAGCAGCGAGCAGCCAGCGGTGCACAGCGGGGCCGGCGGGCGGTGCCGATATTGATTGGTTCGCGCGAGCCGCTGACAGTCTAATTGCGGCCGAGATTAGGCGACAACGGAATTAGTCACTCGTAATTGTTTGCGCCGGCGGCGGGGCGGTGGGAATCCTGTTTTCTAAATCTCTTTGATTATTTAATGCGGTCTATTGGTTTTCGTGATTTTGATGTTATTTTGAAAATATTAATATTAAGTTCAGACTACAAAGAGTAAAACCTCGTTTTTCCTCGTTCCGTTACCCGTTCGGGGTATCTTCAATTAGTGCCTACTCTCTTCAATATGCTAAATTACAACTTAAAACAGTTCGTAGATTCGGCTGTGCATGGTATATCAGCTCATAACGGAAAATTTTTAGGTATACTTTGTATACATTGATTTTAGGTCAAATTTTGAAATATTGGAAAAGACAAGACAATATGATTTTAAAGATTTTTTAGATTCATGCTGAATGCTGCATATTTCGTGGTAGAAAGAGGGGAGCTAGTGTACAAACATTCCACTTTTCCAGATATCCCATCGCAAATAGTGAAACTCAATGTCGCGCTGTCTTTTTTCCAAAGTGACGAAATGAAAATATTTCCCCTGAATGGGAATCCAAACCTACCACCATAAGGGCCCCGAACGCTTGCAAGTAATAGTTAAAATGTTAAAAGGTATAGAGCGTAATAAGTGAGTGAGTTAACAGTTACAAAAAAGAACGAATATTATAATTCCTTAACTTTAACAATTATTATTTAGATACAAATGTTAAATTGAACACTACATGCATTGTATTGAATTTAAGATGAGTACTAAGACACTCTGTTCCCCACTTTTCATTGTTCAAAAAAAGTATTTAAATGACTTATGAGACTCAAACCAGTATTAAAATCACAACATTTTCAAAGTCTTCCAAGTCTTCCTTCTTGCTGACACATTTTAATAATGATGAAACAAATATAATAATGATGCATAACGACTCAGTATTTCGGCAGACAATTCCCCGCACACCTCGCGATGTGCTCGTGTAATTGGCGCTGGTACACACACTCTTGTATACGTATACATTACTCGGCGCGCACTGAATTTCCTAATTAACATAGAGGCACAAAGGTTCGTGTAATTGTTAATTTGGCAGCACATTCGGGCCCGTTAATGATGCGTAGCGCCGTGCGAGGGAATTACTCCTACCCAACAATTTATTACTTGTATGTGACAAACACCAGCTCAGGAGGAGCCCTGACGACACAACATCCAAAACGAAACAAGGGTCTTGGCCACTGGACGTATTATTTAAAGGGTCGAATTTGTATCGCTTGCAAAACAATTTGTTGGGTGCCCATGTGATGTTAGATCTGGAGTTGGAGAGCGAATAGTGAAGAGTTGTAACGGCGGGTAATTTCGAAGTAAACCAAACAAGCTACCTAAATACTTCTGACTTTGTAATGACCTTAGTTATATTAGGACTGTTACTATTATGGCGAGTCTGCTTTTACAACTCGATCGATAGTAATTAAAGAAGTGTATAAGATATAGTTATAACAATATTGTAACGTAAAATAAAAAAAAGTAAAATAGAAAACTAAACTGTACAAACTAACCAATACACAATACAACAGATACAAAAGTAGCCCAAAATCAAATAACCTTTCCCTAAAAGCCGCGGGTAATAGTAAGACGGTCTAATAGTAAATTCTTCTCAATGCCTGATTATATCGAGCGTGAATATCATCTGGTGGAGGACTAACACTCGCTACAATATCTAATCTGTTACACAAAGGGATAAGCGTGCAAATCGTCCCGCGGGACGGGCTCCCTCAGGGGCGAGCGCTGCGCCCGCTACTTTATAAATAGTATAGTGTATTAAATTGAATCACTCTCGTAATTGTTATGTTTATATTGTTTTGTTAACATTTATTGAGTGGTTCAACTTGCAAATATTAGTTGCTCTACACACGAGCATACAGTATAGTGTTCTTCATCTTGATATATAATTAGATTTTTGGAGGAAGTTGTTTTATTGTATAAGTATTTTTTATAAGCAATATAATAAAATATACTTTTAGAAATGCACTACTTATGCAGACAAATCATAAAACAATAAAAAAAATATTTCTAGTATAATAACACGAACAAGAACTAATATGAAAACATACATGCTTACATCAAAACTGGCGTCTCTGAGTGGGTGATTGAGTATAATAGAAACAATTAATAGATTAACCCGTTCCAAATGAAATGAGGCACGCCTTAATTTATCACGGGGCTAGCGTCACCCGTCACCCGTCGCCCTGTACGTCGTCCACCACGCGGCCAGTCTACAATTTCATTACAAGACGCCACCGCTCTGAAGTCGGTGACAGTTTAAATAAGGCAAGTGAGTTCACAAAAGGCGTTATTTACGAACTGCATAATTCCATTTCTTCGGCGAGCTTTGAGCGGAGTCTCGGAGAGAGGAGCGCGGAGGAGCGCGGCGGAGTGGCGGAGGGCGTGTCTACCAATCAGGTACAGGCGTGCGTTAAATGGAGTTGCGATTGCGTCTCGTCTGTTCTCAATTTGCCGGCAATTTGTGGTACAATGACGACAGCATCGGCTGACGCTCCGTGCGGTACAGCTATAGCCGCCGCCTTAACTGGTTATTATACAATTTGCCCTGCGTCCGACGTGTTCTGATTAGTCAATAACTTAATACGCGGTTAACGGCGACAGCTTAAAAGCTTCCGCTTTGCGTAATTGGGAGGCGTGTGGATCATTGGAGCTGGTTATTTTGTTACTTATTTGTTGGGTAACCGGTAGTTTGGGATTGATTATTGAGTTGGCGTAACTGTGAATGGGCGCGCTACTAATAAGATTGATTTGTAGTTTATTTCATGTGATGTATAACTTTTTTTTGTAAAAGTTGATATTAATTATTACTACTATCTTTTTCATTTTACTTTACTATCTTAGCTACGATCTTCAGCAGATTTTATTGATGGAAAGCTTAAAGTACCCTTTTACAAAAATTGTACCAAATATAATAAGATGATTACAATATTATAAAGAATTAAGGACACCTGTCTAAAGCAATTTTTAGAAATATGCACTTTTGTTTATCTAAAATAACATTATGCCTTCACATGAAGTTTCTAGATAATAGTAGAACTAGCAAACCTAACGCGACTTCGCCCGCTCTAATTATATTTTTTTCATTGTTATATTATAGCTAAATTATAAAAAATCTTTACATACATTGTAATCTATGTGTTATTCTGATGTATAAACTATCTTGCAATAAAGTTTTTAAATCCGTTGAGTAGGTAATTGTTGAGTAAAAGTGGAACACACATCCTTAGAATTTTTTAGATTTATAATATTATTAAGATTGACTATGGGATCGAAATACTACATGACAGATCAAATCAAGTCAATTTCACGCTGTATCCCGCATACAGGGTAGGCAGAGGAAACCTGAGGAGGTTTTAAGACACTCCGTTCCTCACTTTCCGCCAAGTTCTGAAGGCAATGCGCTTTGCCTGGACACCAGAGTGAAGAAATGAAAATATAAATGTAACTAAATATTTCATTTCCTAGAGTGGGGATCGAACCTACAACCAGTCGATGTTATAGTTACACTTTGTGCCACTGTGCTACGACTGGCCTGGCCTTAATCTTCAGTGGAAAATTTATATTAAAAAAAACCCGATCTGGATAAATTTGTAGGTAAAATTTGTCTGGAAAATATTAGGTTCTTTTAATCGAAGTAAAATTAAAATACACCACAAACACGACGATATATATAAAATATAAAATGTAAAATTTATCAAGTAGGTTTTTCTAAGCTTATGTTTTTAATATTTAGGTCGGTATCTGGTACCGATACATATTATAATTTATATTCAAATAGATCTGCTAACGCTATATTATAATAATGTAGTAGACTTTCAACAACGCGTCAATGATTACACTCGACGGGTGGAAACGGAAACGTAAAAAGGCTTTAATTTGTAACAAACGATTGCAAGTCACTTGCAACAATAGCGGCCAGTAATGAAAATATGAGGTAACGAGAGCGGCTTCCGACAGCTAAAGTAAACAAGAAGTGCCGTGTCGCGAGCACATTACCACGTGTGAGGTGCGAGTTATAGGCGGTTGCTAGTATAATAGTCAATAAATTTAATTATTAGTGCTCAGTTCTTCTGACTAAACTGGTGGAGACAAAAGGCGGCGTTGAGTTCCGTTATTCAATATCTCAAATCTGGCGGAAGAACGAAGTAATTGGAAATTAGGTTCCGACTATTTATACTACTGTATGTGGGATACAGCAAAAAATAACTATTTCAGTAATCAGGGAAACTAAATAAAATCTAAATATAAACAATATCATAAGTAAGATTTGACTTCTAAGAGTTTGATTCAATTCCATCCTGTAGCCAAGTATCAATAGCATGTAGTATTAAGATGTATATTTCTAATTACTTAGCCAAATATTATATGTTCTTTAACTAAATTAATAATCAAATCGCTCTCGTTTACTCCATAGCACTTAACAGAACAGCTGCACAGTCCAGCGTACAGCGTACAGCAACTAGCGACCGTGAATAAGCGATTTTGGGCTATCGAATAGTCGCTATCCTGCGGCGGTTTGCCGGATAATTACTGTAATATCTATAATAATATCGATAATTTGCCAACCATTGATGTCTAATCAACAGGCGATGATTCGATCGGTGCTGGTTGGCTTGTTGGTGGTTCTGGCGCGTCATCGCTGTTGTTCATTTGATATACGGTTTTTACTTTATTAATTTCATTTAGACTATTTTTTACAGGTGCTTTAAATTTTGTTAGTTAGGTAAATTTTGATGACTGTGATTTTTTATTTAGATTTTAATGTTGAGTTTTATTATGTGTACAACGTTTAAATAAAAAACGATTATAATATGTTATCTAGTCTTTGAGATGTTTATAGACAAACATACAAATATACAACCATCATCACAAAGCCTCAATAAATCAGTATATTCTAGTATAAGCCATGTTCAGTACAACAACATCGTATTCAATTTAAACTGCACCATAAAATTATCAAATCTTATAACTAATAATATGGTAAAGAAATGGTAAAGGTCTGTTTGATTGTTCAATCAAACAGACCCTCAGCATTAATCTCAGGAACAATTTCTTCGGTTCTGTTGGATAGTCCATATATAATAGACGGCTATAATAATATTATAGCCTTATATTAATTACCTCACACCATTAATCCACCATCCACCAGTTAATCATTACAATATAATCCAATGTACATTCGGTGACACCACTTTCGGTGAGAGTTTTGAGTATGATGGACAAATCTTAGTTAATACCACTCAACTCACTCATTCAACACGCAATGCCTTCAGAATTCGGCAAAGAGTGGGGAACGGAGTGTCTTAACACTAGGTTTCCCCTGCAGTGTGCGGGATACAGCGTGAAGCGGATTTATTTATTGATTTTTTAAATATTAATTGAGGCTAGTCGTATCGCAGTAATCGCGAGGTTGTCAATGTCCACTTCAGGAAATTAAATATATAGAAATAATTTCTTGCTCTGGTTTTTTTTGTTTGCCACTCAATACGCAATGCTTCCGGAATTCAGCGGAAAGTGGGAAACGGAAACGTCTTAACGCAAACAGAGTGTCTTAACACTCTGTTCAAGCCCCTTAGCAGGGGCTAAGTGCGGGTTACAGCGAGAAGCTAAAAAAATACTAATCAAAACTGAATTTAAAAACACATGATATAATTTACCAAATCCGCTTACTTCAAGAGTCTCAATATTTTTAATTGAAAGGGCTTAGATTTTGCATGCAGCATTTATGTCGATATCGAATTGCTTTGACGGACTTACCGTACGTTATTAATACCGGTTTTCATACCAGCATTACAGATTACGTCCGCGGGAGGGCTTTGTGGAGGGAAATTGAAATTTATTTTAAATACAGCTTTTGAAGAAAATGATGAACCCATTGAAGTAATTGAAGTCGATTATAATAATGTGTCAGAGGAATTATTGGATAATTCAAGTGACCATTTTGCTGCTTTGTGAGTTTAGGTTTATATTTTTGTTAAGGTTTGTTAGGGTTTATGCGAAATATAAGGAATATTTAGAGTCATAATTGGGGTTAGAAATATTTGATAATTTTTATTCCAAATAAAAATTTAACAAACTTTGCTAGGATTTAGTTAATTTGCCTCTTGAATATTAAAAATATTAGGACAATAACGCATTCCAGTCTATGTTTCAATTTACTCCCCTATTTTTTTCTCTTCCTAGTGATGTAGCTTTGAAGGGTAATTTAATGTATATTAATAATCTTAATTGAAAAGTTCAGACACAAATAAATTGAAAAAAATAAAAAAGATTAGAAAAAAGAAAAAATAAATAGAGTATATCTGACATATTATTTTCAAGTGAACCCTAAAACAAGGTACGTACTTTTATCACGAAATAGAAATTGTCTGATTAAATAAGAACATGTCAAAGACAAAATAATGAGCAAATAATGGAGGTAGAGTCGCGGTGAGGAGGAGGAGGGCGCGCGACGCACTTGGGCTAACATAATCAGCTTAGTTATTGTCTATATTAGACCAATCCCACTGTTTACTTAACTGTGTGTGATTATCAGGCTTTTTTGTAGGTTTTTTTTTTGTAAGAGACGTTGTATTTCCAACAGATTGGTTCCTTAAAGAAGGTGTAATGTGGTTTAATAATCTATACTAATGTTATGAAGCCGGAGAGTCAGTTTGGTTGAGCGCGGTAATCTCAGAAACTGGTGGTTCGAATTGAATAATTTCTTTGTGTTGGATATTCCTTTTAACGAGTATATGTATATAGTTCATATTTACATATCCTCGTCGTTGAGTTCCGCCACTCAACACACAATGTCTCCAGAAGTCGGCGGAAACTGCTTAGTTTATTTGAAACGCTAAATGTTTCTAGAAATGGAAGCGAATTTTATCGGACTCTTTCTGTTATATGCCAATACAAAAAAGACTAACAACGAATATATTAAATGTAAGTATTCAAAACAGATATTAATTTTGAACAAGTGACTCTACTACAAAAGATAGAGTAAATTAATAAAACAATTTATTATAAACTCGACTCTACAAACGTAATATCGTCATTAAACAATTACACTGTGCATCACAAAGAGGTCAGTTTGCCAAGTCACGGCGTTTAGTGACCACGCAGCGCAGCGGTGCAACTACTTATTATACTAAATAATTGTGTTGTCGTCTGTCACACGTTAAGGTACGGGAAACAGCACACAATGCCATTGTTACTTGAGATGGTCGAAATAAATTTGCGAGTTTTCCACCATTTGTTATACAAGTCGGAATAACAGGAATTTTCGAATCTTAATGAAAAAATAGCAGCTTCAAGCAGTAAGCAGGATTTAGTATTAAGACACTCTGTTTTGCATTTACCGCCCAGATTTGCGAGACGTTGCGTGTGTGGTTAATCTAGGACGAATAATTTATATAGTTATTTGTGATCAATTTTTGTTTCAATAATGTTAAAATTCAACTGAATTTTATAAAAACGTATACTTTTCTTTGAGTCTCGAGTGGCTGTCAAGAACCGGACCCAGGGAACAGGTCCAAAATGGACTGAAGATCTGGGTAAATTTGATAGAAGTCTCTGAATACAGAAAGAACCGATCTTCTGGGTCCTTGGGGAGCCCTATGTCCATCAGTGGGACATCTGCTAAAAGGATTTCATATGTGTGGTATGGCATGGATATATACTGAAAAAATACTAATCTTGTCTATAACTCTTTATTAATACTTTAAAAAAAAGATTAACTTCAATATGATAACCATTATTAACTCAAACATGTAAACCTATAATTAGTCACTCAGTGAATGTTTACTTAAGAACGACTCTATAATACACCATTACAAGCATGAGCTCACAATCGGGCCCCAATAAGAGCCTAATAAAACAACACTGCGCTCCGGCCTCACGCGTCTTCCTCGAACCTCTCTACCAATAATTACGCATTTATTTTCACTAAAATCTCTCTTGACAGCCTGAGATGCATCCCGTGTCAAACCTTTGTGTACTCTACAAACATGAAATGTATTGGTAATGTTCGTTGTAGCGCTTATATCTCAAGAATAAGGCTGATTTTGGTAGAGTCAACGGTTGTGAGACTGTAGACTTAAATTAGTTGTTTTATAAGGTGCCTACACGCTCATTAGTGACTTATAAATAATACGGGGACGCTTATTGTGAGTGTTGCAACAATATTAAAATAATAAGACGATAATAAGGCTCTTTGTAAAGTTCGTGTTTGAAATATAATCATATGAAATGCTGTCGTTTTCGAATGTAGAGATATGTTAAATATGATGACGGTACAAATGTCAGTTTTGCGCGATTGTTTCATATAGCGGAACATAAAATGTTAATAAGAAAAGCAGATGTAACTTAGTACGGAGCATTGCGTGTTGAGTGGTGGAACTTAACGCCGCGATATGATAGAAATAAAATAGAATCCGTTGAATAAGAAGTTAACACACGATTTTATAATTGGTACAACCTATATTAGAATAATTTATTATGAATGGATAATAGCATATAAGCACAACGTAAGAAATTAAAAATTAAGCTATAAAAATACTGTTGCTAAAAAAATACATTTTTTAAAATAATAACAAAAAGTAACAATAATTGTGGGAATTAATGTAGACTCCATTATCTCTTTATGCATAGAATATACTAATATTATCTACAAGAAAAGTTATACAATTAATTAAAATAAAAAAAATACAAATGATCAATATTTCCTCATTGTATACATGCAGGTAATCTTTTTCAACAAATGATATCAGTCGAGTGTTATCTCTGGTCGAGTGGAGGACGGACAGACGGCTGTGCAAACAGTTTTTGTGAGAGTGTTGGCGCTAGTAATTGGCCGAGAGCTTGAGGTGTGAGATATGTTTACTTAGGCTCACCTTAGTCACTGTTGCCGATTAACTTTACTCTTGTATATTCTCAAAAATATTCTAAAACAGTAAAGACTATCTTTAAAAAGTAAAGAAATTCATTTTCTAATTTACAAGGAAAGACAGGTATTTTTTATAAAAAGAGCAGAACATCTCTCTACTATCAACAATAAATAAAATAAAAAAACATAAGAATTCCTAAATAATTTTATACCAAATTTAACTTAAAACAAGCATAAGCAAACCATTTAAAGAACATATTTATAATACCTTACTCTACGTAGAGCTAAACACGTAGACGACATTTACACAATATTGTTACTTTACTACTTCCTTAACACAATAAACAATGAAATATATGATATGAGTTCACAAATGCCTTTAGTTCTAAAGTAAAGTAAATGTCCACGAGGAAATGGAAATATGATTTAAAGAGGAGCAGAGATGTAACATTTTTCTGCTGTGCAAGAACGCATCGAGACAATTTTTCTGGTTTGGCAAACATCGCCAGAATTGACAAAAGTGCTTCCTTACTATATATATGATAGTATTTTCTTTACAACTGCTGCATTTTAAAGTTATTACTACTACAGTCCTGGCTCGGTCTGGTAAGTATGATTCATCAGCTTAAGCTTTACGAAATAGTTCTCTTTTTAAAATAATTTCTGAGGGTGACTACGGTAATAGCCAATAAAATAAAATATTGAAATAATAATACCTCATAAAAGCTTTGTCTGAAAATTAAATAACTAGACGATATATTATTTTTTTTGTATTGATAATGAAAAAAACGAAAATATATCTTCTTGTTTCATAAATAATTTTACTGTTTCATTTCATTATCTTTTATTAATATTTTCATTAGAATAAAACCGCTTAAAAATACTAAACCTTGTCTAGAAGTCATTTCGATTTAGCCTTATGACCGCCTTTTGTATATTTTGTTTAAATATGTATGAATGTGTGTATGTGTCCCTAACAAAACCTATCAACACTAAACGACAAACAACAGCAAATACACATTCATTAAATATCTCAGCGTCATAAATATAAAATAAGACCACCGAGCCATCTCAGCGGATATCTTCGGAAGTTACGAAGAAAATGCAGACATTAGTCGCCTCGCTTTACAGGAAATAAACAAAACGAGGCAAAATACAAATCTCCCAGCGGGATATTATAGTAGAGTGTAGTTAACTCGATTACTGGCCCGTTCGTTATTTACCAGCGTCCGTTCAGTCTCTGGAATGGTAGAGCGTTTGTGCGGACTATTTGGTGGATATTATCCCGGATATTTATTGAGTGCCGATTTCCGCCGGGTTGAGAACGATTGAGCGTTTGTACTGGTGGTGGGTTGAAGGGTTGATGGTGTGTTTAGATTTGGGTGAAATGTTTTTGAGTTTTATATAAATCTTAAAGTGTTATCATATTTTTTTAGTTGCTGTAAATGACACTTGATTCATTTATTTTATTTCATATAGGTTATGCATCTGTGTTTGTTGTGAGACTTTCTGGCTTTATACTAAGTAAAATGGTAGTTTCTAATAGTATTCTATACATTTATTTAGAAGATATGAGAAGAAGAATAATATTATTAAACTAATCAAGGCATAAGGCGAGAATGTAGAGACTGATTAATTCTTTCTCTGTAATCGATTCTAGTAAACTTATTGTGTACGGAATGGTAGAACTCTACGTTGCGCTTTGTCAGTTTACATTCGAGATATATAATTGATCAAGTAGATATCTACTGTTTCGAGTAGCAAAATTTAAACTTATGACTATCTCGTACATGTACTAAATCCGCCATAACGGCGAATATTATATGTTTTTAGCCTCATTTTCCAAACAGTAGATTGGGCAGGGAATATGGCGGAAATCAAATCTATATTATACCTCACTTCGAGTAGACACCGAACCAACAACCATAACTTTAACAGGCACTGACCACTGCGCCTCTGTGGCCTCGACTATAATAATAATTAATTAATTTCGAAGGTGGCGTGTTGTCGCAGGTGCGGTCGTGACATCAATTATATTGTTCACAGTTCTACGTCTGGAGTCTGGAACGCTGTTTGCTCATATTGCATTGTGTGGAACACGTGTTTTTGTAGTATTTTATAAGCTGTGGGTTCCTTATTAAACAAACAATTACAAAAATTTATACAATTTGATATTTGTCGGAAGGGCACATTTTCTGATTGAGGTCGCGGTGGTTGTGGGTTCGGTTTGGTAACCGAGGTATTAATTAGTAAGTAAGTAAGTTTCATTTTTTCACTTTGGTGCGAGGGCTAGGCGTGGTTGTCAGTGGTTGTGGGTTCAATTCCCATTCGACGCATTGAATTCCGCCACTCATCGCGCAATTCGGCGGTGAATTGTGAGCGGAGTGTCTTAACATAAGGCTCCCTCTGCCTACCCTGCTACATGCCGGATACGTGAAGGAGAAAAAAAAGGAAAAATATATAATTTTACTTAAATGGAAATAACTAATATTTTGTCATTCCAAGTACCTGAGCCGATATCGAGTAACTATGTAATAGAGCCCAGTCGCGGCGCAGGGGCACAAAGTGAGACTGTAAAACGGACTGACCGAAGAGATGAAATATTTACTTAAATTTATATTTCCACTTCTTCGTTCTGGTCTCGAGGCAAAGCGCGGCGTTATATGTCTATCCCATATAAACATTTTTGAATTCAACCCAGTAATTCCTGAGAATAGCATGTTCACCCAAACAAACGTTTTAGCTTTATAATATATATAATAAATAAACATTTATATAAAATATCACCTCGCACTTGAAAAGTGCTAGTAATGGTGTAATCTAATAAAAAAAATCCATTTTGAAGTCGCTACATTTGCGTCTATAATGCACTGTTAGCTTCGAAACAAGTGTCTGTCGGGTCATTAATTTTGCGCGAGCGGTCGCTCGGCCGGCGGCGCTGAAGAGGGAGCCTCTGTTGGGCGCTGGTTGGAACGAATCTGTCCGTCACGTTCTTTCTCCGATACTAATATTATATATTGTTGTAATGTAAAAAATACGTTTGTTTTTTTTTTGAGACACTCCTTTCTCCATGTTTTCGCCAAATTATGGAGGTATTGCGTGTTGAGTGGCGGAACTCAACGTGGTGTTTACCTCGACACCAGAGCGGAGAAATGAAAATATTAAATATTTCATTTCTTTGAGTAGCAATCTTTTTATTATCGTCATTAGCTATATCCCATATATAGAAGTGTAGGTAGTGTTAGACCACTATGTTTTTTACCACCCAATTTTTGAGACATTGCGTGTTGAGTATCAGGACACAAGATGAGCTTCTCAGTGAAAATCGAACATACAACCGTCGCCTTTACAGTTAATCGTCAAATTATTTATTTCTCTACTATAAAGATAATTATGAACATCAATTTAACATTATTGTCGTTTCAAGCTTTCCAATCTAACAAAGCCTGGGAACCTGATCGTACAGGAAGTCAAAACAAACACATTTAAAACATATTTTGTTTAGTGGCGACTGGCGACTGGCGAGGTCGACGCGAGTATAATAAATCATTCAAACATCAATTAGGCGTCTATCGAGTCGCGGCACAATGGACGCATTAACAAATTAATTACTAATCGATTTATCGTCGCACGGAATGGGCGGTGTAATTGATTCGTTACAATATACTATATAAATGTTATAATATTAAGTGTTGTATGCAATATATTTATATTTGTGGCACAGTGTCTGATTGTAAAGGACAGTTGTGGGTTCGATTTCCGTTTGAGGGATCAATTATATTCATTTACTCTTTCCGATAATAAGACATGCGGCAATGAACTCCTCCATTCAACTCGCAATGTCTCGAAAATCGGTTGTTGCGTGAGGAATGTAGTAACACTAGTTTTCTTGAAAAGGATGCATACACTATGACGCCGAGAAAGTTCCGTGACTGATATAGTAGAATGCAACATTAAAATGACTATTTCACTAAAGTAGGAGTACAGGACATGGATATCACGAAACCAACATATGTACCACAAACAACACGGTCGACGACCACCAACGGCGAACCTGAATATTAACATGAAGGAGCGAATAGACCGATCAATGGTGACTTTACATTTTACAAAAACCAAGACTTAAACAAGCAATACCCAGGAACAAGAAAGTCATGTACGACAAGTCTGTGAAGCAAAGCAACTCGAAAAAAAAACCCAACTAGATTGCTATATTCGGGAAATTACAAAAAAAGGAGGTTATCAGTTTGACATATGTATATCTACAATATTATTTGAATAAAATATTTATTTTGAATTCCAAATGAATTAGCTAAATTTCGTAAGTGTTTTTGTGTTTGTTCATAGAAACAGTATATTAAAAGTCATATTGGGATGATCTTTTTTATTTTATATGTATATTATTTATGCAACAGTTTTATTAAAAATCTGTTTAGTATACATCAATTTTTGATAGTCAGTTGTATAACATAGTGGTCCTTTCGTTATTCATATTTGGATAAAAAAACATTGCATCAGGCCAAGCAAACTATCACAATAAAAAATCATCGAGATTAAAGTAACTTCAACTGAATTACCACAAATGTATAATATAAGACAAGATCTAAATCAAAAATCCTGTACAAACTTTTAACTATTGTAATGTATACATAATAGTATAAAAACGCGCAGCTAAGTTTAACTAAGTGAGCAAAGAAACCCAGCCTGTTAAAACTTCTTGTGCCCACTCGACACTGAACGCCGTCCAAACTGCTAAATTCTTTAAATTGATGGCCGAAGTCTCTCCACTCTGGAAAGTCTTGAGCTTTCTCGCGATTCTTTGAGATGTTTTGTCGATGCGGTTCTCAGATTTGGTTGGCAAATATTTTATTTTCCGACGATCGGTGCATTTTGAAATAGATGTTGATATGATAGTTGATATAAAATAATATAAGCTGTTGGAGGCATTTAGGAAGGGAGCTTTATAAAGGTAAATATGCAAATATAAGACTTATTATTTATTCACTCCTGGCATTTGATAAGGTAATCAACGGCCTAGTATGATACATGATTGATATTTACAATCTTAGCTCCCAGATTTGGTACATAAAAAAATATTTAAAATAGTAATTTGAAGATATTGAAGGCTGGAGGAACGCATACACTATGTAAATATCTATATAATCAATATGATAATCCAAGTGCTCTAAAAACATTACTCTTATGTTGTGGGAGCTCTACATGATGTAGGTTGTAGTGAGTCCCACATAACCCGGTCTTCCCCAAGGACTGAGCATGTTTGGAAGATTTCCCTTTGGATGATAAAAAGTCTGTGCCTTGAGTCAACCATATATATTGATGATATTATTAATAATAAACACCTCAGTGTTTAGTGAAGTGCCTACGTTTACGTTTAGGAAATTAAAGTACTTTTTTTGAAAATTATAAAAAAAATTACATAACCGAAATTTGATCCCCCACCTAGAAAAAAGCCGAAAGACATAAATAGTCAATGATATATAACAACAATTACAGTTACTTCTCAATCCAAAGTTGGTTAAAGACAAACAACTTAACAATACGAGCGTTTCAGTTCCAATACATTGTGTTCTCAAAATGGTGGACTATCAATCTCGCAAATTGCACGTCCAAGTTAAATATCCACAATTGTTCGCTAATGTGATAGGAAAGCGAGTACGTACGTCCATCGGTCGGACAACCGCCCACAGCATTACCGCTGATTGAGACTCACTTAAATTAATAAGATTGCTGCCAGTATACGCGATTAAGAGGTCCGAATCGAGAATTTATAGAAGGATTTGCCGATTTAGTATAATGAATTACATTTAGTTCAGTATGGGACGATATTAATGGGAGATTTAAAAAAGATTGTGCAATGCAGTTAAGTTGTAATGGGTAAAATGAAAAAAGATAGATACTACTTTTGTTAACTTTGCTAAAACTAATTTTTGAGAATGTTAGTAAGAAATCTTTACCAACATTTCTCTTATAAAAGTATTTCTTTATTAACGTTTGTTTGTTGATTAAAATTTATTATGGTCTTACTTAATATATGACTCTAGTAACTTCTATTACTCATACTCCTATTTACTAGTAAAACAGTAGAATATTCTTAACATTTTTAAAGTGTTATTCCACACTTAGGAATTCTAAATAAGTAGTAGAGTCTTCGTTTGCCCGGAAAATTAAAATATTAAATAGCTTCGTGCCCATAAATTACGACAAAGTATTCAATGGATCATCTAAAATTAATCAAACTCCACATACGTATATTTGCTATTTAATATATTCTTAAACATTTTTAAAGTGTTATTCCACACTTAGGAAAGAAAAATACTTATTTAGAAAACGTATAAAAATTTTGAAAATTTTTGACCCGCTGCGTTCAAATTTTTATACGTTTTCTAATTAAGTATTTAATATATTTTTTTCTACAAATTTCAATAAGGTTATTATTAACAATATATGAACATTACCATTACAACATATCGTTTTCATCCATTTATACGATTAATTGCCAAAATTCCCAAATAAAGTAACAAGTAGAGTAGCACAGTGGATAGAGTCGGGTCGGGTCGGGTCGAGTCGCAGCGGGGGCCGGGAACGACGCTCGTTAGTTGCAAGACACGCGCTACAATTACTGCGCACGAGTGTCTCGCTGGCGGCGATTATGTGAGAAGATTACTTGTGTTTATTTAGTAACTATTACTAGTTTTACCTACGGCTTTCCCGGTGGTCAGACTGACCACAGCCATTTTTAACTCTGACCACAAGTACATTGAAATTGGTTACATCGAAATGATTAACGCGTTGTGATATGGACTTCCCTGATGAATTGGCTTTCTAACTCATAAATACTTTTTCAATTTGGACCTGTAGTTTCTGAGATTACAGAAAAAAATGTTCAGCTTTATAATACATATTACTATAGATGATAATGTGATTGTATTCATTGTTAGCAGGTCGTGGCTTCGAGTTTTTCATGGGAAATAGGTAGAAAAATGATTTCGATGTAATATAATGTTAATATGTTCACCAAAATAAATATTAACATCATATACGAGTAGGATGAAAATTAAAAGGTTAAAATTATAAATTAGTTAAGGTCTGAACGTATGAAGTGATAATACATAGTTAAAAAAATTAAATTTAAGTTGTCTGTTTGAATAGTCACCTGTACCATATGTGTATACCTGTATACTAATAAATTACTCTGTGTTTGTGCCTGTAATACACTTACACAAATATTTTAATTGATTTTAATTTTAATTTTAAAATTAAAATAAAATACTTTATTATGCAAAATTTACCTGAATCGAGATTGTTGGAAAAGCTCATAGATATTTACAAGCACCTTAGAATTGTTGTTAATACAAAAATGTTAACATTATCAACTTTAATGGAAGCTACCACCTGGAAAGTCGTTCTGCTAAAAAAGCTGGTCAAATACGTTACGCTCGGTACGCTTTCGTTATAACATAATATTATAATTATCGGCACAGTGATTTATTGTGAAAGCGCTGGTTGTGAGATCGATTCCCGCTCGAGCAAAAGAATCATTTTCATTAAATCGCTCTGGAAACAAAAGCTGGGGTCAAGCTTCACCACTCAATATGCAATATCACGTAAGGTGGACGGAAAGTGGGAAACAGTGACAGAACACTATATTCCTTCTGGCTGTGCAGGAGAATACAAAAAACATATTTCAGTACAAAAACGTATAAAAACACATGTAATCATTAATTATATCAATATTTATGGACGTCGCGCGTCACGGCGGGTGCGCGTGCGCCACACTTGCGCGTAATCCCTCAATAATGACCGCAGTGTGTACTTGTTAGCCATTGTTACGACGCGTATTCATAATAATGAACTGTAATATACAGAAAAATACTTTGTAATGTTTAAATAACTACTATTTGTAGCTGCCTTACTTTTTATAATTATTTTTTATGCTTTCAATCTTGATATAACCCCTCGATTTAACAGTTAACTACGATAAAACAAGAAATAATAGTAAACAAATTCATATCAATCTTAACATCAGAAGTCATCGGTTAACTACAAAAACAATCGATTATAATTTACAAGAAAATAGTATTTTTATACTTCGACCCTGTTGAAAATCTTATAAAAATAAAACATTATTTATATACACTACGAAAGTGCTGTTAAGTGATACCACGTCTAACGCTACAAGCTCACCCTTAACGTTAAAATAGTAATGTATCTATAATCACATCAAATTTAGATTTTATAATGATGATTTATACTTTGTCATGTTTCAAACTCAATTTGTTTAGCAAAAACAAAATATTTGAATGTAAAATTAAGCTCTACAAAACTGGTGGAGAATAACAAATCAATATGAGCTCTATATAGAGATGGTAGAGTCAAAAATGAACTAAATGTATAGTCGTGACTTCGAATACGTGTGAAAGGGGTGCATTTGTTAGGGGATGTTTTTGGTCGTTTTATTTGGTGATAGATACTAGATACATTTGTGACAAATTGTCTTTGTGATTTTTTGACTTTACATGTATAGATAACATAAATATCATTTTTTACGTTAGCCTATAGTTTTGCTAGTTGCTTCTTGCTGTTTAGCCGAATGTCAATTATTTTTCACTTTCACATGTAGCACGGTAGGCATAGAGAGTCTAATTTTTTGACAATCCGCTCCTCACTTTCCACCGAATTCTGGAGACACTGCGTGTTGAGTAGCGGAACTCAATGCCGCGCTTTACCCTAACATCAGAACCAAGAGATGAAAATATTACATATTTAATTTCCTCGAGAGGGAATCGGACCCACAAACTGTGGCGTTTACAATTGCATGCATGTGCCACTGCGCCACGACTGACCTCAATGGTCAAAATAATGGTCGTAAGTCAGTCATAGTATAATTATAATTTGAGAATAAATAGGAAATTATATATGTTATACAACTAGCTTTTTCACCTTCTTGCTTTTGCATCTTCTCGCGTTACAGCAGATGGTCAGCTATGAGAATTGTGCAACGCTTGCCACATCCAAAGTGCCCAAGGTAAATCTGACCGCAGATACAGTTGGTTACTTCGACGAGATGGAAGTGATATAATATAGCTTATAATTTTCTCGACAAATGAACTATGAAACATGAAAATAGTTTTAAAATTCAAACAAGTAGTTTCTGAGATTATTTCGTTCAAACTTTTTAATTGTGTAACATTAATATATATGTAAAACAAGGTTTATATTTTAGACTAAATATCTATATTTTGTTTAAATGTATAAAAATCGCTTTGCATATTAAGTTAAATGTTCTCACAAAAGAAAACAAACTAAAACATTCTCATATGAATAATTAAGTAGACGTCGTATCGTCCCATTATAGCGTTTAATATAATTATATTTATTATAGAGTGGTTATAAATGATCCAGATAACGCGTTCAGAGTAGGGCGAGGGTGGGTGAGGCGACGTACGAGTACATGGTAGAGGTTGTATGATTTTTCAAAATTTTATTAAAATTAATGTTCTAATAAATATATTATATCTGTCTATTCGTATGTTTTAATAAGATTATAGATGTAAACTTTTTTGTACTATTAATAGTTACATAATTATTTTTATTTATATAAATTTAGTCTTGTTTTCATATTGAATATTCATTTTAAAATTAAAAAATCTATAATCTCCAAAAAATTTTATTTTTGAAATTCCGTTCAAGAATTGAGTTTACTAAATACCTATATTTAGATCTAAATAAATAATAATGAAAATATATTATTCGATAACTGTATCAATGTACCAAGATAAGTATTAAGGATAATTCTGGTGCCGAATTCTAAAACAGAGCACCTCGAAATCAAGATTAAAGATAACTAGCGAGAATCAGTAACATCTATACAAATAAGGCACAAGACAGTCTGTTATACTTTTCATAAGTACCTACCACAACACTCTCAACAAAACAATCAATACAAATTAGATAAAGACAAATCACCTCATATCACAACCGCCACATTAAGCACAAAAAGTTATAAAAACAATTTAATAAGTACCCGCAGCGCGTGTCGGCGCGCCGTCCTCGCCGTCCTCTCCGTCCTCGCCGTCCTCGTCCGTGCCCACTGTCGACCCCTAATCCGATTTCCGCTGATTTATCACTCACTCCATGTGTAATAATCAATTTATGAGATAAACTATAAATTATCCCCCGCACCCTTATTACAAGGGATTAAGGGATGTTACGAGGGATGAAACACAAAGGGATGCGTTTTAAAGAGCAAATATCTGGTCCTAATATGTTGTAATGAGCTGGTGACTTCGGCAGTATTAGTTGGTCGGTAGAGACGAAAGTGATTAAGTTAGAGATATTTTTGTGTTTAAGTATTGTTGTTTATTATTTATCATTTGTTATAGGAACTTTTGCATATAATGGATTGTCGCAGCTTCATTGTTGTTTCCGCATAACAATGAAGTCAATACGTTTCCCCCTTTTGCGCCCAAATTCTGGATGTTACGTGTAGGGTGGCAAAACTCAACGCCGCACTTTCTATTACTGGAATAGATAGAGTGGGGATCGAACCACAACCGTCACGTTAACAGTCGGGCACTGTGCCACTGCGCCACGACGACCTCGATGCCACAAATGTTTTAATTTTAAAAATATTCATGAGATAAAGAAACAATCATAGTTCTTCGATTTTTTCTTTTTTATTCAATTTATCACAATGCATAGTAGAATTCATATCTATTTTAAACTTCATTAAATTTATAGTAAAAGAATATAATACATTTATAATAAAATACAAATAACATGAAAAAATCATCATAATGTGCGCAGGGGCGGTCTTATTGCTTCAAGCAACAATCTAAATTCCCACAAACAAATTTTGGTGAAAAGAAACAAGAAATTGTAGTATAAATATTAGAAAATGATAATAACTAACTACTATAAATACAATATTACCACATATTTGTGAATGCTCTTATTATTTTTTAAATATCATTTGTGGAGTGTAACAAAAAGTAAACATGTCCACCAACTGTAGCGCCATACGGCATTTTAATCAACCGCCCACTCGAGGACGCCGCACCACGTCGGGGGCTGAGAGGATTACACGCTTATTTGTTATAAAAACAGCTTAAATTTATAGAGAACGATCATTTTGGGATGTAACATTTCTTTTGTAGGTTTTTTGTTCTGATAAAATGAGTTTTTTCTTTCTTTTTCTTAGCTTAACGTTGTATCCCGCATATAGTAGGGTGATGATCAGATGACATCTAATGTTAAAACACTCCTTTTCTTGCCCAATAAAGCGGTAAATTTATTATTTTCCTTGTATAATATTATATAGTTTGGAATTTTTAACACTTATCATTGATAATTTCAATTATTAATTTAATAACGATAAATTATAATAAAAACAATTAAAATATATTATGCCGGAAGATATGCAACAATTAAAACACATTTAGGAGTACGTAGCTTAATTAGAAACGTATAAAGCTGTACATTCTTCTACCGCTAAGCTACGGGCTGGGAGGTGACAGGAATCTACGCACGCTAATTGCTAAATTTGCCTCCATGTTCGCCCACATGCCTCCCCTCCCCCCCTCTTCTCCTTCCTCCCTCCCACGCCTCCACCCCTATTGTCACTCGCTAATGAAATCGTAAGACTGATAGATAATAAGGCTCTAATTATTTTGCCGTCTCTACAAATTGATAGAGTTGTGTGCTTTATTAAGTAGAGGTGTGTTCATGGGGGCTTAGTTTTGATATTATATTCTATTAGGAAACATCTATTTAATTATTACTATATATTTATTATGTTTTATAAAGATACTCAATTCTATAAGATACTTAAAACATTCATACATAACGAGAATTAAAAAGGGCACTTATAACTTAATTATTAGTGAAGTTGCATTCTTTAAGTTACGTTTAGATTAACTCCCGCACACAGCAGGGTAGACAAAGGGAACCTAGTGTTAAGACACTCCGTTCCCCACTTTTTGCCGAATTCTGGAGGCATTGCGTGTTGAGTGGCAGAACTCAACGCCGCGCTTAACCTTGACACCAGAGCGAAGAAATGGAAATATAAATGTAATTAAATATTTCATCTTCTCGAGTGGGGATCGGACCCACAACCAGTCGATTTACAGTCACACTTTGTGCCCCTGCGCCATGACTGGCCTCAAATAGATACTGTGTGATGCAATTCAGTACAACCATCTGTGTAGACCAGATCAGCTAACACCTCGTATAAGTAGTTACTGCTCAATCAAATAGTGGGATAATTGAATGAGTTGTTAGTACATTGTTCTTGTAATGACGATAATCTGTCATCGAATTAAATTAATAATAAAATGATAAATAGAATTAATATGTATGTATGAATTATACGATATATTGTATATATGTTTACCATAACATTCTTTTTTACATAGCAGGGAAGTTAGAGGAAGCCTAGAGTTGAGACCCCCTATTCCGTACTTTCCTCAATTTTCGAAACTTTATTTGTTGAGTGACGGAACTCAACGCCACACGTTGCCTACCAGAGCGTGGAAATTAAAATAATTTAAACATGATCATTACTACTAGTGGACCCAGTCGTGGCGCAGGGCACAAAAATGTGACTGTAAACGCGATTGATTGTGGGTTCGATGCCCACTCGAGGAAATTAAATATTTATTTAAATTTATATTTTCATTTCTTCGCTCTGGTGTCGAGGCAAAGCGCGGCGTAGAGTTCCGTCTCTCTCACTACGCATTGACTCCTAAATTCCGTGGTAAGTGGGAAACAGAGTATCTTAATACTAGGCTCCCTCTGTCTACCCGCAGGATACAGCGTGGAGCTGATTTATTTTTACAACTAGTGGGGAACCTACAACTTTTGCGTTTACAATCAGACGCTGTGCAACTGCACCACGATGGTATTAAGAAGAGGTAAGAAGTACGTACATGAAGAAGTTCTAAATTTCGTTAGTTATAAATTAATAGCTGTATCATTTGTAATATGGTATAAATCATAATTGTATTTTATTCGAGAGGAAACCAGCAAACACAATCTAGTACAGCAATAAAGGCTCAAATAGAGCCTGTTTAATCCATGCATTATGAGTATCGTGTCGGATGCTGCAGGTATCCGGGGCGTAATTGGCGAGAAATTCGATCACCTCTCAGAGCCGTGCGACTGACACCGGCGCCCGTAAATGTATGTAGAGGTGAGTGGGATACTGTTGTGGAGTGGTTAATGTCCGGTTAAAATTAAACTTAGTCACGTTGGGAGGCATTGAATTGTCTAAAAAAAACGTGCTAATCTGTGGAATTCCTGGTTCGAATGGGAAAACATATTTATATAAGAAAGGCCATAGGATCGAGGAAGGCTATAAATTATATAAATATATTAATCGTTTGGTTGCAACCCCCTGTATATGTGGTCAGAACTAATTTCAAACACTTAGATTTAGTGATGTGTCTCTTATTATTTCGATTTCAGTACGCGGGCGAAACTGCAAGTAATAACATAAAAGTTAATATACATTAGGTACTATGGTGTTACTACTCAAAAGAGTCGTGCTGACTTTGTTTTCTTAATTAAAAAAAAAACATTCTTCCGAGTGAGAGTCGAACCCACAATCACCGAATTTATAGTCGACGTGCCATAACACACATATGACCATTTTGGGAAGCATTCAATAACGAAGTACTTACAAAATTCCAATACCCGATATCCAGGTAGGAAGTTTCACAGTCGGTTTCCTCTCGGTAGCTACGAGATCATATTTCTCGCCAATTACCGCCGGAAGCCGCTCTCGTTCACCATCAATGTAATACACGAACTCATCAATTATTCTTTTTATAGGTAACTTTTTAAATAAACGAAAATAGTATTTTTTATATTTTATGTAAATGTAGCGTTCAGTTCCGCAAGTCAACACATGGCTCGAGAATAGGGCTATGAGTAGCAAATAACGTTTTCATAGAATTAGAAGCGGAGGTTTTATATAATAGGAAGCTGTTAGAGTTAGGTTGTCTTCATCTTATGAAATGTTTGATGATTCATTCAGTTTAAGTAGAGGAAACCTTGTGTTATGACACTCCGGCCAAAGACGGTATTCGACGCCGCGTTTTGTCTTTTTTAGAGCACAGAAAAGAGCAAGTCAAATTAAACAATAGTAATTAATGTTCACGAATGTGAATCGAATAGATCCTATGCCATTGCGCCACAACGGCCAGTTATACTTTTTTTGTAAAAATATATCTACTATTATTGTTTCTTTTATAGTATATTCCATTTTTATTTAGTTGTTTGATGTATGAAATAAAATGTAGCTATCATAATATGTAAGTTGGTGAAGAACAAACAGTATATTTACATTAGTTGTTTAAAATTTATGAGATTAATATAACTGACATCAAAAATTATGCATTTTTGAGTAAGAAATATGATATGTGTGTTTTAATTTTAATGCTGAAGGAATAGTAATTTTTCCAAGAGACTTGTAAATTCTACTAACACATATAAAATCAAATTTAATTATGAAAAATAAAAAAAAAACAACACGCACACAGTTTAAAAATATAAGCAGATAAAACGTCTCTTCATTAAATCCTCCGACATAATACAAATGAAGTGCATTACATACAAAACTGAATGAGAGCGACGCAAAAAGACAAATAGCTAAGACAAAAGTCCGCCATGCCACTGACGAGGGCGGGGCTAATAAAACGCGGCCGTCGAACAAAGGCACTACAAGCCCGGTTGTGGGTGTTAATTAAAAGGTGCTATATTAACAGGTGCTAAGATTTAGATTAGATTGGCTGTTTGTGGCGGTTACGACGCTTTGGAGTGGTTAGCTGGCGTCGAAGTGGCCAATCAGCGAGCAGTTGCCATGGCGACGTGTCCAGAGGCGCCGCTAGATGGCGGTAAACGTTTGTGAAAACATAGCGACGAGGTTTACACGCTTATTATTGATGGCAAGTGTTTCGTTTGTTTATAGTTTAAATATTTGACTTTGATATGGAATATATTGGATTTTTATGTTGGAGTTTTTGCTTTACCATATAGATATATGGATTGATAACTTTGTGTGATATTACGAATACATGTAGTATAAAGTAACTATCAGTCAAGGCAAGCTTCAGCAATACCACGAACTAGCCGCAAGTGTATGAATAATACCGATTAATATCAAAATACCTACAATTTGATTGCACAATAATCCAGTTATTACAACGTCTCAGCCGCCCCGCTCGGCGCCCCGCTTGGGGTAACGTAATCTCCAGAAGCTATTATATCGAAAATTTTAAAGGCATCACCCACAACACGCGACTTAAAGTTACGACGATAGATTTCATTTTGCAATGTTATCAAATTTTCCTCGTTCCCGACGTAATTAAGTGGTAATAAACTTTGTTGCGTTAGATTAGGGTTTATTTTGCATTGTGGCGACATGAGAGTTTGGAAATGAAATTTTCATAAACGTGGTGTTCGGGGGGGTCTGGAGGTGGACTGAGGGAGTTTGTGTTTCCCCCGCAGCTTCCGAGGGAAGGCGCCCGATACTTGAGCTACCGTTGTGTGTAACCGGCAAACGGAAAAATTATTAATAATAATTACGTTTCTAGTACCGAGTAATTATAACGTATGTACCTTCCTGGGCCATGCTGTTGCTGCTTGCTGATGGCTAAGAAAATATTAAAAAAAAACAATAAATTTAATATAAGATTCTTATGTTTTCTCAGAGTAAAATGGGCTGATAATTGAGGATAAACTTTACAGTTCATATATAGATTATAAGTTACGTTACTGTAGCTAAAGCACTGTTGAAAATATTTGTTAATGTTACTGCTAGCTAGGAAAAAAGGACTTTTTCTAACATTTTATACATCTTAAAAGTAACTAAAAATTTATTTATTTATAGTTAAATTGACAAAAAAATTAAAGTGTAAATGACGATTGATAATAAATTGAACGTAATATATTTACTATTGAATATAACATTTAAAAGTAAGAGACTGTGTCTATTAAAATAATGTACCTACTTCATTTAGTACGTTACCTGCTGTACGTACACAAGTGTTCTAAGTGAAATGTTTTAAGTTGCCCCTTATATTTCACTTTTTTCACGCTCTAACCCGCACATAGAATGGGGTATGCAGAGGGAACTTGGGAACCTCGTATATGACACTTCGTCCCCATTAAGACACCACCGCTCCAAACCTTTCATTGAATTCTGGACACATTGCATGTTGAGTGCCCCTGCGCCATGACTGATATCTTTATATATTTCTATAATTTCGTTAAAAATCTATAATTAGATTAATGCAGTACCAAGTACATAGCAGTGTTGGTAGAGGAATGTGTTAAGACACTCCGTTCCCCCCTCTTGGACCTTGAATTTTCAGGACAATGTTTGTGACGAAACTCGACACCGCTATTTGAAAGCAATGTATAATGAAATAACATAACCCAATTTATGTCTATTTTCAATTTACTGTTAGTAGTTCGATATTTTGGAAACGATAATAAAATATAATAATAAGTTTTGATTTACTAATACTCTCAAACAATTGTCCATAAACGTCCATTCAAAACTAATCAATGTCAGTCAATTTAACGTCAATCAGCGTTGAGTTCCGTTTTACTAATTAAAAAAACTTCGATCCATTCAATAAAATCGTTTGTTTCCTAACAATCGGTATAGAAAGTGTTCCTTCTGCGAATTTTTTGCGGTTCCTTGCGTAAAGTATCACGTTGCCTACGTCGGGTGTCGAATTCTCTTCAAAAGAAGCTTTAATGTGACTAGAATTTACGTGTTTTGATAGATTCTTAAGGTAAATTATTATAATTTTCTGCTTAACCAATAAAACTTTAGTAAAAATATGTTTATTGTTACTTTATTTATTAATTTTACTTATTTAATTATAAAATAAAAATATGAGACATTTTGCTACATCTTTCTTTCTACTTTTATTTCTTATGAAGATGAAAAGTAGAAACTTAATACAAAAGCTGATAAAGTAGTATTACTATAGTTTCACTCTGTGTCCCTGTATGGCTAGGAATTGGGCGATGCTTGGGCAGATGAAACCTAGAAATAACTCAACGCCGCCCTTTATACCAACAACTATAAATTACTAAATAAATAAACCAAACAGTATTTTCAAACTATAACCTCTTTTTAAAATAAATCATAGTCCCACCATCGCCAGCCACGTGCTCACCCTACATCTATCGATGGCTTACAGAATATCGAGTGTCACGTTTCCTACAATCGATGGCAATTGACGTCGCCGTGATGGCATAATGGGCGTCTTTGTTGTACTGAACACGAGACGACGTTTTTTCTTAATCGAATTATGGGATTTACTATCGAGTTAATTGTGCTGCTCGATACCTACCAGTGAGTTAATATTACTTTGAATCCAATTTAAGTTTGGGTTTTTAGATAATTTTACTGTATTGTTGTTAAGTTCTTTTACTTGCTTGGTATTGAGTACCTACTTATTGTCTATATTCAGGTATACGAGTACATATTCTTTCTTAAATTTCTATATTTAGTCCAGACAATAAAAACAAAGGTATCCTATATTTTAGTTTAGGCTTTAGGAAGCTAAGAAGCCCTTAATTATATCTTAATTATTTTATTTATTTCAATAAATTTAAACATCCTAAATATTATTAGCTAACAATTAAAAATGTGTAGTTTTTTACTTGATAAAGAAAATTTTCCTTCCTTACAGCCTTGAACTTCAAGACTTGTTTAAGAACTCTACATATCTTAGAATAATTAAACGATAATATATAAATAAATGTTGATATTATTGTTATTATAGTTGATTATTGTTGATTCTAAGTAGTAGGACGATGAATTCCACTCAATCAAGGACTTGATTATAGAAATAGTTCATACTTTATTATTCTGAGAACGGTTAATTATAACTGGCACTACTAACTAAATGTTATGATAGTAATAAGGGCAAAGCAATAATATGTCACATTCAGGCTAAATGATCGTTAGGTTCTACGATTTTAATTTATGATTATTATTTATGTTGAACAAACAAATGACAGCGATTTTATTTTTAGAAAACACATGTTTTTCTACTTGCGAAATAATTTAAAAATGTTATAAAATTGTTTTGTAACAAGGTGATCAAAATTATAGAGTCAATTATTTAATAGTTTTTATCAATCTAATCAAAATATAAGTAGTAATTAGTTAAATATTTTTGTTCCAAAGATTTTACAACTAAAGATACATTGTAATGAAATAGTTACGGAATATCTACATTATCTGTACATTAGATGACATTTCGTTTTAAAATTACAATTTTGAGTTGAATTTGTATATCCTAAATGATTAAAATTGTATTAAGAACTTACGATAAAGACAAACAATCACATTTTTCCATTTCAAAAGGCCGAAATTTAATTTGAAGACACATTATGGAACAACTTCGATAGAGAAAGTGACTGTAATGTTAGTATAGTACCGCAAAAGAGGTGTATGACGTGTCGTATTTTTGTTATAATATATTGTAAGCTGTAAAGTATCAAAAATTTACTGTAGACTTTATCAACAGCTTTTCTTAGCAAAATTGCCATTTAAAGTAGTGGTAGCTTCCCTTAAGATAGATATCGCTGACTTTTTATTTTAATTTAAAATGTTTAAACTTAAAATCTATAACTGACCTGTATCCTGTCTTCAGGCAAATCAGTTTTGAGTGAGAGCATCTCCCGTGCGTACACATCTGGATAGTGCGCGTCCTTGAACGCCTTCTCCAGTTCATCCAATTGGTAAGAGGTGAAGATGGTCCTGCTGCAGAAACCGAACACAGATGGGTAGACTTGGTTATCTTGGCTGTTGTTGTTATTAGCTTCAGGCATCTCTTGTATAAGACAGAAATGGCAAATAGAACCTAGTTAGATATCGCTTTCTGTCTAATTTCCATTACTGAACTATGCTGTTTTATCTTGTCAAAACAAGGAAATGGAAAATAAAATAACTGATCATATATGTAGGTCCAAATGGTATTTGAATCTACAATGTAACACTGTATATTTAATGGATTTATATTTTGCTGTAGATACGATGACCTAATATAAACGAAGTATACGAAGCCAATCGTGGCGCAGAGGCACATGCCTGAAATGCGACAAGTTAAATCGATTTTTACTCGAAGAAATGAAATATCTATGATTTTCATGTCCTCGCTTTGCTCTGGTGTCATGGCAAAGTGCGGCGTTTAATTCACTCCCACTCAACTTAAGAGCGGAACGGAAGAGATTTAATGTTAACGAAGTGTCTTAACACTAGGTCCCTATGTTCCTTGTGCCTACCCTGCTATATGTGAAGTTAACTATACGTCCTATTCCAATATTAGTGGATATCCGTGCTCAATAATTAAAATTTAATAAATATATATATATATATATATTTCTGAAACCTATACACCCAAATTATACGACCTTCAGGTACGCTTTGTTATGAAATAATTGTTGTTTTAAAATAATCCTATGCTTTAGTAGTATTTTTTTTAGTTTCAAACTGTATCTCTCATATGGCAAGCTACACAGAGGGAACCTAGTGCTAAGATACCCACTTCCCGTTCAATTTTGAAGCATTGCAAGGCTTAACATTTTTGATATATAAGGTAGATCAATGGTAATATTTTTACCATTTGCTCGAGCAATGGAAATTAAGTGATGCTATTTACCTATGTCTGCGTTTTTTCTTCTTTTTCTTTCCATTGTATCCAGTGAGACCATCTACAGTGAAGTCTTTCGCTGCTTCCAGTGAAGATACACCTGTGAACAAATACAATACATATATAATATTTGTTAAGAAACGATAATTATTACATACTAGATATATAGAAATTAATGACGTAGAAAGCAAAAACAAAATAATGAATCATTAAATTAAATTAAAAAGAAATCGATCATAATACATTAAAGAAGGTAGCTGTATGTCAATACTTTTAGTTAGTTTCGGTTCACGCTGTGACCCGCATGTATCATAGAAGAAAAGGTACGAAGAATCAGTGTTAAGACACTCCGTTCCTCACTAACCGCCTAATTTTAGAGACATTGTATGTCGAGTGGCAGAGTTATACGCTGCGCTTTGCCCTATTAACAGAGCAAGGAAATGAAAATATTTTCTCTCAAGTAGGAATTGCACCCACAACCGTTGTCACTGGGATTCAATCCTAATATTTAACATGCTCATTATTAGTAAAACTGTATTAACTTAAAAATAATATATTATAATTTTATACATTGTAACCACACTCGTATTAAGCACAAGCACACCCAAGCTGTTGTGTCGTGTTAATTGCGTACAAACAGCGCGGCCCGACCGTAATCCATAGCAGTTTACCGAAGTATGGGGATTGTCACATAATTACCGAATGTGATTGCCAAATGAATTAGTAAACAGCCGGCGACGGGTTAGCAGATCAGCCCCGGGGTAGGGCCGGGCTCCCCCGGGACGACAAGTAATTGAATTTGGTGCCGTATGAATGAATTATTAAATTTAGAGCGGTTGCCTTATGGACTCTACCTAACGTAATAACGTCCAAATGCTAAATTTCACATACATTACCGTGTTTCAGACGTTTGACGAACTCTACACATGTAGAGCGAGCAATGTATCGGCGTGTTCGTGTGTTATTTGTGTTGGTGAATGCGGAACTAATTGTTAATGGAATTGTTTTGGAAGGGTGCACGGATAGTGGAGGATAGTCGCGGGTCAAGCCACGTGGTGTTGTGTTGCTTGTAACGCTTTATTTGGCTTATTGAGGGAGATTAACGGATTATGTTGATAGTGTTGATGTTGTTATGTTTTAAATGACACTCTATATTGTATTTTTGAGATAATTATGTGTATTTTAAATGTGAGATTAGATGATAATTTATAATAATTCCGACTATAGAAGTTACTTGCGTATTATAATGGGTTTTTATTATTGTAACTGAATAAAAAAAAAAAACTATCGTGAGTGATATTAGATGTGTTTTGAGAAACACAAGTATAAAAAAAACACTTAATTTTAAAAATATATTGCATTTCATTTTAGTTATTCTACGAAACATGATAACAACTAAGCGAGATTACTTAATCCTGTACTATTTCCTAAAATATGTACTATTTTGAATGAAATTTGACCTAAACGACAATCATCTTAATAACATAATATACAGTACATACTGAAATATAGTCCACAAAAGAACTATAATACAGTACTAATAAAGAGGCTACAAGCGCTATCGTGTAATAGATTAGCCCGCCCGCGTGGGCGGCGGCGGGGACCAATCAACATTCCCCGCCAATCGATCGCCCGCCCTGCCTTGACCACCTCACACCTTGCACCCTACTCTACACACCGCGCGCCACTTCATATATTCTACGGATATTACTAAGAACTCCACTAACATAAGAACGTGTGGTGTTTTTCTGCATTTTTCTTTATGAATATTATTTATATTTAGTATGTTTATAACTAAAACACTGTAAAATTTTATAATTCATATTGTAATTCTAGATAAATATTCTGTGTGTGTGTGAAATTCCTAAGAAATTTCATTGTTAGATTTCAGTGATATGATATGACTAGCTACTATTACTACTATTTTAAAAATATTTACGAATCAATCACCACCTAATTCTTAAAGCATTGCATTTTAAGTGGCGGAACTCAACGTCGCGCTTTGCCTTGTTACCAGAGCGAGGAAATGAAAAAAAAAATAGCTTCACGCTATATCCCGCACACAGCAGGGTAGGCAGAGGGACAGTAGAATTTTTTATACAATCAGTTTGTATCGTATCTACACGTACGGGCAAGCCTTGATCAATTACAATAGCCGAAATAATTTTTAACTCATATTATTGAGACCAGTCGTGGCGCAGCGGCACGAGATTAGACTGTAAAACCGACTGGTTGTGGGTTCGATCTCCACTCAAGGAGATAAAATATTTACTTAAATTTATATTTCCATTTCTTCGCTCTGGTGTCGAGGTTAAACGCGGCGTTGAGTTCTGCCACTCAACACGTAATGCCCCCAGAATTCGGCAGAAAGTGGGGAACGGAGTGTCTTAACACTAGGTTCCCTCTGTCTACCCTGCTGTGTGCGGGATACAGCGTGAAGCTGATACTGATTTTATTTAATAAAAACTAAATGTATTTTTACTGCTTTGCTTATATTTTTATTTCTATCTCACATTCTATAATTTAACCAGTATATTTTTTTTTGTACAACAATATAAAACAGAAAAATAAAACAGTAATGTTTAATTAAACGAATAACTAAATAATGATTTACAACTGAAATCAAGTTAAATATTTATTAGATAAATTTCTAAGTGAATGGCAATTTCTTACGCCTGTAACAATGTAATTTACTCCAGCCTCCTCTGGGACTACGGTCGAGGAAGGGGGAAAGAAATGGCTCTATCATTTGAAACCAAGCTTATAAAGAATAAAATTTTAATTATATTAAATCGAGCATTATATTTAAATAAAAATATCTATTTTAAATGTTTATTACTGAAAGTGAAAAGAACGTAAAGCGTTATTGTTTATTATGTGCATATACAAAAGTGCATTAACTCAAGATACATAAGTAAATAATTGCAATGATCATTTTGCAATATTCCCTTAAGTACGCGACACACAAATTTAAATTGACTTAAATAGAAAATATGAATTATGAGTAAATGTAGAGTGCGTTAAAAGCCTCCATTAAGATTCTGCTCTACAACCGTTACTGATAAACACTAATTTCAATTTAGCTAAATCGAGCTTTATATTTTTAATGACAGACAACTGCGCTGGCTTTAGATGATGGAAGTGTATTATCCAAATGGGCATTTTGGCTAAGTTCCTTGCGGAGTTTTAGTAGAGCAGTGAAGAGGCAAAGTTAATGCATTACATTAAGTATTTGAATAGTATACATATTATGACCATGTAGCATTTAAAAATGATTGTGAAACTGTTTAAAATATAACAGGCAGACCATTACGTAAAGCGTAGAATGAAAACCGATGGGTAATGTATGCGTCGCCACGAATTCGTGAAACAAAACGATTAATACTCTACGCCGTGAAGGTAGAGTTGAAATTCGTGTGTAGAAATATAATTTAAATACGAGGACCCTCCCTCGGGCTCACAAAATATGACTCTCGGCGAAGGAAAGCTACTCGTGATGGAGAGTACACTGCCACTTTACCGACATTGTTACAGCACATAATAACAAACATGCGAACCCGACGACTAACGAGAGACTTTTCACGCATTGTATGCCTAATTCTGAGACCTTCCATGATTTGCAAAAGGGTACCTAAGGATCACTTCGATTTTTACAGTCTTGAATGTCAAGTTAGAGATCCAATCGACTAGAGTAGCGGTTGAAAGGCCATTGTGTGAGCTGAGAAACACTGGGTGTAAAAACCTATTGTTACATAATCATGAGTAATGTAGTAACCAAATGATCACATTATAGTAAATTAAAGCTTTTACATTTAATAATTCATTCTGTTAACACAGATAGATAATGTAGAGTATAATTGTATCTACATATAGATGTATGAACATGTGTTTTATAGTGAATAAGTATTTTATGTCTAATGGTTTCAAAAAATATAAAAATAGTGATAAATATGTAATATTATGAAAATAATCGTAACTATCCTTTAGTATTAAAAATTGAAGAACTCCACAAAATTGACCTTATACGATATCCTTTCAACAATATAAAGCAACAAATTGGTACACAAAGCAATATGTCGTGTGTGAAATGAAATATATATATTGGATAGAGGCAGCTAGGCTTCGTTTATCTCATATTGGGCCAATTTTACCAAGCTTGGCTGTCGTATGCCAGTGCTTATTGGCAATTTTCGCGAGATCAGCACGAGATTGCATTTATACGCCCTAACGCGGAACGCGGCCTCCTTGGCTGAATCACTCACTCTGAATAGAGTTATATATAACAACTTCAAGATTTTCCTTCAAATTTTCAAAATATATTTCCGTTTGTAAAATATTTTACAAATGCAACTACGTATTGTGTAGGTATAAGACGAAGAATGTACTATTATAATAGTCTTCTTTGTAATGATTCCCTTGCATGATTCTAATATTAATTTCAATATATTAAATATTTTTTGTTGACGATGAAGTAATTGCAAGTAAAAAGCATTTAATTTTTTTTTAAAAGAATTAATATTTAATTAAAATGCAAAATTTTTTTAAGTAATGAAACCTTTTATATAGCATAATTAAAAAAATACCTATAATAAAAATTTAATTCTTTAAAAAATATTTTTTCTTTTCTCTATCCTGATTTTCTTACTCTACGTAGAGCATAAACACGTTACACGTCAACAACCTAATATATTATTAGATGCGAATCTCCCACATATCTCAACTCCGGCAAACGGCGCAAATCAAATATCCGCTCGCGCGACGATGAAATTGGCTTGTTGCGGATTTGGTGAGCGTGTGAGACGTCTCTAATTGCGCCCCGCGGCTCTACTCCAGATTGATTCTAAAACTCTGTTTACTTGCCGCTGCACACGGTGATGGATTAACGAATTAATGTTTATAAAGTTTTTTTTCTGTTTTTTTTAGCTTCACACTGTCTTCCGCACATAGCAGGGTAGTCAGAGGGAACCTGGGAACCTAGTGTTAAGACTCTTTTCGTTAAGCTCCCATTAATACATTTCCGTATAGACGAGAAGAAAGCATATATTTTTTATAGAGTCATATTTATGTTGTAAAATAAACATTAAAAATAATGATTAATATACATTTAATATAAATAATGGAATATACTATAAATGACACGAGTATGTTATTTTAACCCGCATTTATATAATTAGGGAAAACATTCAATGTCATTCATAAGCGATAGCTAAAATAAAACAAATAGTTTATCATTACCTGAATAAAATTGTCGAACAGCTACGATTACATGAAACAAAACAAAATATAATTAAAACATAAATTATAAAAATATTTATACAAATAATAACAGTCTACATAGTTATTAAATTCAATAATTATTTATTAAATTCAATAAGAAATAATACAGTCTTGATCTGATTCTTCATAATTTACTAATATCATGATGCTGAAAAATTCTCTCAGTTAAACGTGATAATCTCAGGAACTGGTTCTATTTGAATAATTATTTTTGTGTTATATTCATTTATCAAGGAAAGCTATAGGTATAAACTGGTACCTATAACATCATGCTACGATTACTCGGACCAAGCCGCCGGTATAAACAAAAATAATAATATAGCGTATAATACACTAATATATAATATACTAGCGTACATTTTTTGTGATTACAAATCTGTCGAAAAATGGAAGATAAAAATAACAAAAAGTCTATTTTGTAGCGCAACAGTCAAATACTCCATCTGTTATTGTCGGCGCTACTTTAGTGAACACTACAGCTGCTCGTGTGTCAGGGCGGGTATGTTTCCATTTGGACTTAGCTTAACATTATTGTAATATATCGAAATAAAGTGTTATTTTAAGGAATTCAATTTGTTTAATATAATTGTTTTGTAGCGATTTTCATTTGCGGTTTCCTTTCTTTCTCTCTACTCTATTTGATTGTGCTTAATATTCAATGTTTTTCCTTATGAATCATTTTCATATTTTCACATTGCGCGTTGAGTAGCGTAATTAAATGTCAGGCATAGTCTGATTACCAGAGTAAAAAATAGAAATAATCTAATCAACAACCGTCGTATTTACAGACACACGCTATACCACTAAGTTAGGACGCTCACTTCGCTTCGCTTTCTTTTAATTTCTTAAGTGTATTATCTCCTTACTCTACAAGAAATTCTAAGCTGAACAAAATATCCCAAAACATCTGTTCCCATTTATAATATTAGTTGGATTATTTGAGTATAAATAGTAATGTTTATCTCAAATAATTCTAAGCAGGGACCGTATTAAGATCATTGAAACGGCGCACAATAAAACAAAGATAGAAGAAGGTAGAGTCGTATCGCGTTACGTTCACACGGCGCGCGTCGCTGCGCTGGTGTGAGGAAAATAGAATAAGTATTGCGTATTGTCTTTTATATTATGATCTGTTCAACAGTGTTTTGGGGTTTGTGGGGCTTGCTGGCGAGTTTGTGGGTTGTTTTTTTAGTTCAAATTTAACTATTTGTTAAAAAAAGGGGACGAAATCTGTAGATTTGTTAAGTTAAATTCTAAAAACAAAATACAAAATGTTCAGTCATATTAGATATCAGCAATTGTGATAAGCTTAAGAAAAATTAAAATAAGCATAACATTCGGTATAGTGTTTTTTATAGCAGCAAGCAACTGAGCGTAATTCCGAACGTAGTTATAGTTATACAACAATTTTCTTGCTTGTATTATAAAAATATACTAACTAACACATCATATCACAGATAGCCAACCTACAAGAAATGACTAGTAGAAAAGAACCAAAAATATTTGAATAATATTATTGATTCCATAAAACTCAATTAACTTCTTTGCACAAGTAATTCATTAGATTTTTTCATTGTTAAGTGTTTTATTATTATTAATAACTTTGTTTCATTTGTTTATATAAAACAATGTATCTCAATTAGTGAGTTTCAGTTGCGCTTGCGCAACTTGTTTTAATTTCTTATGTTAATGATGCCTATTGTCACACAATCATTAGTCTTCACTAAATCAGTCAGTCTTTACTAAATAAAATTAATTATATTCTTTTTATATTAAATTATTTGTTGAATTATGTTTCATTATACTTTGTCAACATAATTAAAAGATACGTAGAATTTCTTACGTAATGAGTACGAAGTATTGATTAGTAAACATTAATTTAGAGGCTATGGTGGAGCAGTGTGACGACGTCTGAATGTAATCGGTTGAAGGTCCGATTCCTAATTGGGGAAATCTAAATTCTTTACATTTTCTCACTCTATCAAGACAAAGTACGGAGTTGAGGGCCATCAATTACCAAACTATGTGTGGTATTTGAGCGGAAAATAATAAACAGTGTCTTGTCACTAGCTTGCTACTACTGTCTACCTTGATGTTTAAAAAAGAGTGAAATAATAGTAAATTAAACTTAATTGAATAATTAAAAAGTAAAAAATTACGAAACTTTTAATATGTATGTTTTTAGTTTCACGCTGTATTTCGCATTTATCATGGTGGACAGAGGGAATTTATTGTAAAGACACTCCATCCAGACCCCCCCCCCCCCCCTTTCCGCCAAATTTTCAACACATTGGTTGAGTAACGGAACCCACCGACGCGCTATGGTTTGTTATCAGAGAGAGAAAAACGAAAATATAAAATAAAAAATGGGAATCGAAGCAATAATCTTACTGCCGAAGATTAACTACCTTGATCTTCCTTTAATAATACAATATAATCAATATTTTTTTAATTTAAAGTAAATATAAAAAATATCTATAATACATTTTCAATTTTTAATAGCATATCGTTGAAAATCTAAACAATTACATGATTTGCGGGTATTTTAGGAGATTACAATAATACGTACTTATCCATCGAGCGAGGGTAAGTAAGGGAGGGCGGCTGGTGACTCGTTATAGGGAGGTTTTTTGAAAATGATATTGTTGTACGCCGTAATGATGTAAAAACTTGTTCTATCACGCTCTCTCTGACTTAGTTTTAATGATATTTCGGTGTTAGATTGTTCGTGTAATGAATTGTTATTGGGTTACTGTTTGATGGTGCCGCTGGTGTGGTGGTCATTGATTATTTGTTTGTTTTACGATTTGATTTTTATATTTAGATCTTATTTCAAATTCCTTTGAAATGAGATATTGTTTTATCATCGAAATATTTCATTTACCGTAGTGGTTATGGGCTATCATTGAAAGAAATATTTTTGTTTGATATAAATATCTGTATTAGTTACTAAGTCTGATTAGACAAAATGTCAATTTATCAAGAAAGACTATATTACACTACAATAATCTTTTCGTTGTAACTGCATACTGCACATTTACAATGTTTCATATGTAAATGTAAATAAATAAATAAATAAATGTCATAGACAACTTTTATTTGTTTCCATTTGACCATACGGTCAAAGCTAACGTAAATGTTTTGTAAAATGTAGAGAAATCTCGATCAATCAAAAACATTTTTAACAAAATCCAAAAAACTAAATAAACATAAAAGCTAAACACAAAACCTATTTTCTATTACAATCCACCAGCCGCAGAAATGAGCCAAGCACTGCAAGTTAACGTCAAAAAATCAACCAATTAAGTAAGTTTAAAGCCGACTGTGCACTTGTAGGTACCTACTACGTAGATTTTGGCACCTATTACTAATTGACGGCCCTCAGTCCCCCACGAGCTCCCCTACAGCCTATAGGTGATACAATTAACGCGGCCGATGTAGTATTCGACTTACATAAGATTTTAGACAATGTGTAGAGAAGTTAGTTTATTTTTTTGTGATTTGCACTTACAGTGTATAGAAATGTGTAACTAATATGGATTTTTGTTTTGACGCTGTATTCCGCTTATAGCAGGGCAGAGACAACATAGTGTAAAGGCACTCCTATTTTTGGGACAGTTGAGACACTGAAGTCAAAGCCGCGTGGGAATCTAATCCACAACTGTCGTGGTCATAGTCAGACGTTTTGCCATGACAGCCTGAATATAGAAAAAAATAAAGTACTTTTTTAAGTGTAGAACATATTTTAGATCCGAAATTAGTTTGTTAATAAATAGAATTACGCTATGAAATGAGAACATATTTTATAATTAGCATATGGGACCTTAGTAAGACGTTAAAATGTCTCCTCAATCATGGAATATGTCAGTTTTTTAATTTTCTGACAATTTTAGAAACCTCGTTTGCTGGTTGACGCTGCCTTAAACTGTAATTAAGCAGAACATAAGAAGACCAAGGAAGCTCAAAAATTGTAAATCAATTTTTTACCAGTGTAGAACCCACAACTATCAAATTAATTTAGATCTAACTAAATCCCGCTCACATCTAAATAAATCCTTCACAAATCGTAAACATAACAATTCTATATTACGAACACAATAACTTGGGGAAGAAGACTGACACTTTCCTGTTGGGTACATACTCGTACGTGAAAAGTAATATTCTTGTAACCACTTTAATACAAACTGACAATCGACTTAGCGTGGAGTATTCAAAAAACGGAACGTAACTTGGTATTGTTGGCGCGCAGCGGAGTAGAAAAATATAATGGGTATATAATAACATTATAGCTTTCTTTCAAAAGAGGGAGGGAGGTGGGTGGTACCCTACGAAGTAAGTCTTACTTGTGGGTCAATATAAGAGACTCTAGATATTTTTGCTCATTTCAGAGATTAAATAATGCCAGTACTATATAGAACAAATACGATAAATATAAATTTAAGATTGAAGTAAAAAAAAATAATAAAAAATACTTTAATTTGGATTTGTTTAGTAAACAAAATAATACATAAAACAAATATAGAAATTGATTTTCAAATATAATTTAAATTAAATAAGCATTACTATAAACTAATGAAACAACTCAAAAGAAAAAAACGTAAAAATGATCCCAAGTGACTTTAAATTCGAAGACAAAGGAAAGACGGCGTCAAAACAATCGCACCTCCTTTAATAGATGCGGATCCAGTAAGTGTGATAATGTGACGTTGATAATGAGCCGGCACTTAGCTGGGACACGACCTATTATCGATGGTAATGGCGTCTCTCCTCGGAGGAAGCCTCGAACCATCAATTTGCTCTCTCCGCCATCTCTAACATGCGGGAATACGGTATATAATTCCCCAGTTAAGGATGTAGAGTCGTAGCTTCATCGGCACTTAATTCATTACTCGATCAGTGGCCTGGAGTGGGGATTGGGAGGGAGGGGGCTCAATCGTAAAATATTATTGTAGGTTCGTTGTGGAGGCTCACAATTTATTTGGGTCTGATTTAAATTATATTATTTTATATTGTTGTTGTCAAATGTTTTGAGGATGACGTTGTGATCTACAATATTTTTTTTATTCTGATAATTTTGTATTTATTATATGATTGATTTGTTGCTATAATTCCGCTACTCAACATATAATGTCTCAAACAACATTGGGTGAAGAGTGGGGAATTGAGTGTCTTAACACTAACGGGGTTATCCCTGCTATATGGATAAAAGCGTGAAGCTGCTTTAAATATTATCAGTACATAGAAAATTTTCCAGCACTTGTGATTAAAATCATAACTTAAAATAACAATCTATTGATCAAGAGAAACTACAAATCATGAAATCAGAATATTGTTCAAATTCTAATGACCTACTGAAAATTCCTTTTCTCTTGTAAAATATGGAACGTATTGCTGATTTCACATCACGTTATAGGCAAAAATCTATCCGAAGACGCAAACTATACAATTATAGTCTCTATTCATAGGAATGTAGAGTTGAAAATTGCGTAAAACACAGTAGACAAGTACAGTCACTAATTGAATTCTGTAACAGAAGCTGGCGAGTGGTCGAGCGATGTTTGCACACCACTTCTATGTAATTAGTCATTTGATTATAGTCTACTGTTACATCTACTATTTGCCACGAGTTTATGTGGAGAACATTTAATTGTTTTTATGTCTATTTTCTCTATTATTCTCTGATATATTCTTCTGAAAAGGATTCTTATAATCATTATAAATTATAAATAATTAATAATTAATATTAATTATTAATATAATATTATTATAAATTATTTTTAAAAACAAGTCTTTACGTTTCTGAGATATTTAGTTTTATCTTTGTTCTTTTCCAAATACTAGAGCTAGTCTGACAAATCTTTGACTAAATGTTTTTTGTAATTTAGTAATGTGTAAAGAAAATTTTGATAATAATTGAGTAAAAAATATATTTTTATAGATCCAGGCGAGTTGATGAGAAAACAAAATTGAAACTTCCTATGTATTTCGATTACTTTCACTCTTTATTTTAAAGATACAAATATGTAAAACATATTGTATGAGATATAGGAAACAATTAATTGGATTTTTTATCCACGTACCTATGAAATATGAAATGAAAATACTTAGTTACACTAACAGTAAATATTTATGTTTCAATAGAATACAGAATTTTAAAAAATACAAATATAGTACAGTTCTACTCGATAGTAATTGATACTGAAGAATTACAGTACAGTATTTTCGTGAATATAAATGTATTCTTGGGTAATCTAAACATCAAAATTAATAAAATGTTGAGAACTTCTTGAAATCACATAAAATGTCTTAAAATGTATTATATACTTATATGTAGTATTAAGCATTTGAAAATATTAGTCGCTCTACCTGCCTCTGAGGTAGCGACAGGAGCTAGTATTACACTCATAACAAACCTAACATATTAGATCTAGACGACAGGACTTACGTAGACTGTCTAATAAACAGCTAAGATGTCTGCACCAAATATTCGGAACATACTCGTATGTCTATAAGCAAAGAAAGTTGTGTTATAGAAGATATTTTAAAATTTTTGATATTATGTATAATAATAGATTAAAAGGAAATTGCTTTTCAATGTTCCGTTTTAAAGAAGAAGAAAAAACATATTTGAAAGTTAATACAGTTCTACTCGATGTTTTTAAAAGTATATCAATAAAAACTGTAACCAATTATAAGTATTTAATGAAAGTATTTATAATGTTTCGTCTAAGAAAAAATACTGTTCTCAATGCTTTAGCTCTAAGTTTATTGCTATATGACTCAACTCTATATGACTCTAACTTTGGATAGATAAACTCGTGTAATTGCAATAGACAACATGACATACATTTTAAATGAGTATAGATTGTTTGTGGAAGTCAACAAATGTTTTAGGAAAAAATACTTGATGAGTAAGATTTTGGTTTTAATCGGCACTTAACTATTCCTTTGCGTCGATGACAGTCAAAGGCAGACGAGTGGCCCTCAGATTGTTATGCGAAATAAACTGCTTCATAACATCTGGGATTGTAATTGAATACGTTTGTCTGTGTTTGCCAGCGGGCCCTTGTTTACACAGTGTTTTGCTTATTACTAGCATTTTCAAGTATTGGTTCTTTCCTTTAGATATCGAGTGCTGTTCAGATTTGCGGCGCAAGTGAAATGTGGAGATGTAGAATTAGCTCTCGTACTAATTAGCATAGCCACTAAAGTATTTAAATTGACGACGATCATTTCAATAGTCGATGAAGGGGTAATAGGCACTTTAGTGCAGGCACCTTCTATTCCAATATTGGCGGTTGGCTTCATTTTTACCGATTAGCAAGCATCTTTTTTGAATTAGAAGTTTTTAAATTCGTCTCTAATTTAAATTTAATTTGAGTTGTTATTCTTGGGCATATCGACATATATATGTAGTCACATGAAAGCTTGCCTTTCACTTTTATTGCTTTAACTGTAATTATGTTTTCACCTGGTTTCTCTTAAATCCTGATATTATTAAGTAAATTTGCTACTCCAAACCAAAATTTTAGACAAAACAGGTATTTAGTAAATACATAGGTATGTATATAGCACATAACTCGAGCGTAATGAAGAATATTCAACTTTCCAATTTGAACTCTACAATTTTTCAATATTAAACTGACCGAGTCAATCAAAACGTAACCAAAACAAATGGAATAAAACTTGATACTCCGAAGTGTCGACGGCGACCGGTAACACATCGGTTGTTATTATAACTTGTCGCCACTTAGTGTAGCGGCGCTTGTGACATCCGAGACTGCTGCAGACAAACAACACCGAAAACCTACCTTATATCATATACAAATAGAATATAAAATCATGTAGCAGTGAAATCAACAGTCGTTACATATCGCAGTGACAGAAAAAAAAAACATTTCCTTACCAACCAATGCAAGTGAGTGTAAAATTTGTCTTACTAGTTAATAAATACTTATAAATGTTGTCGCTTTGTTTTGTTTTAAAAGTGACATGTTTGTGTTAATTAAACTAAAGACTATTATTGGAGGAGCTGCTCTAAATAGTTTACTTCTTATATGTTAAAATACTGTTTTAATAATAATGCTGACTTTAAATCGATATCAAATTTACGAATTTACATTCATTCTGTGACGTCTTAAATTTCAACGATGTTAACAATTTATATTTTCTCAGGCATATCTATTTTTGAAATTATATTGAGTTCGAGATGATGTTGAAATTGGTTTTCACCTTGTCTTCAGTGAGTTGGTTGTACTTCTGACTTTTGACCTCGAGATTTGAGAGATCTTATCATTTATCATTACCTGTAGTCACAAAATTATTGTTATGAATATCAGTCCTATGTTGTACATTATAGATACCGATTGCATTAAGTATTTAAATGCATAGAGATCGATCACGGGTTACTGTCTGATTTAAATTAAACAAATGTTAACAAAGCTACCCTCATTTTTTAATAAATATACGTATACAAAACTAAATAAACAGTACATACCTTACTTTACTTATTTTTCAGTTCATAATTAGGAATTCAAGCTCTTAAATAATATATATAGTGTTAAAGCTGGACAAATTATTCATTTATATACTTATTGCCTTAGAGATGACAATTGCGAAACTCGTATTTTTATTTAAAAACACAATAAAGGACAACGTCCTATTGTGAATGCGATGATTGTGGGTTCGTTCTGCGTCATATCTTATCTCTGGTAACAAAGAATGCGGCGTTATGTTCCGCCACTGACTATGCAACGTTTCGAATTTGGGCGGAAAATGAGTATCGTAACGTCTACACTCTAGGTTCTCCCAGTATCTACCCTGATATGAAGAAGAATGTGTGAAAATACTGTTTTTAAAGTATATTAGTTTAGAAAATATTTTAATGATATTATAGCTTTTCAGTCTGTTGTTTTGTTTCTAACATTAATTATATTTTATGCATAGATACTTAGTTAGCTATATAAGTAGCGAGGTGTATGACGACGTCTATCGCGTTAGGTTAGGACATGAATATGCAGTGTGAAACGCTGCACATTGTAGATTGCTACTCTCTGCAGGCGACTCGGCTAGGAGACTAGTACTACACCTATGTACGTGTATCTCATACAGTTTACACGTTTCGAGTTCGAGCAGAGAGCTATTTACTATGGATGTAGTTTTGTAACCCGAATATTGTTTATTTGTTATAGTTACTTTAGTTCCCATCTGTAGTTTCCAGCGGAGACGTTAGAACGATAATTGTGGAAATGGAAAAAAATAAATGTATATTGATTTTATTTCGGCAATTAGAAATTGAACTCATAATCCGATGGTTGTGAATGATCGCCAACTTGATGCACTACGAGAACGTCTGACTGTAAGGACGATGTTTACAGTCAGACATAGTCTTAGTGCAATAAGATGGCGTTTATTTGATGATGATTTTTTTTATTTATAAACTAAAAAGTTTACTTTAAGTTTAGAAAGGGAAGCTCTTCTATGCATGAAAAAGCTTAAAGCTTCTTTTGTTACTTTATAATATGTTTATTATTAATATCTCTTTTCAAATACTTATGAAGAATTTGTTGAATTTCATCTGATTTTTTTTAAATATATATTTTACCTAATCATTACAGATACATCGTCAGTATCTTTTTTCAATTTTTCCAAAATAGTTAGCTATAACTGTATTGACTTTGGACTCTAGGTATTTAATTCTTCAAGAGATTCTAGATATTTTTACAACTACTAAGTTGTGCCAATGTAGTAAAATCTACATTTTAAGTTAATGTTATTTTAACATCTTTACTATTTTATAATATATACTACTATTTTATATACATATTCCTATTTTACAATGTTTTACGTACAGTTACTTACTTCTACTACTTTATAGATATTGAGTGCTTAAATATAACGTACTTCAACCATTTAAAAAACCTACAAAAGATACTGTGTTAAAGCGATACATATGGTAGTATATAGAATGCCCACATTAAATGTAAATTTAATTAACTCGTAGCAGTATATAGAGGCGTCTTACCGTGTTACTGGATGCAGATGTCTGTTGGCGTGATCTTGAAGTGAACGAAGCGAATGCCATGAATATGTAATGACTGATAGGTACTGTAAGCAGCAAGATCCTAGATTTGCTCTCATTAAATCATTTCCTTGAAGTTAATTACAGTTGGAAAGGCCTTAGTCTATGCAAAAAAAGCCTAGGTTGACAGTTGTCTTATATTTCAGTCAGTTTTGCAATCGCATTTTTCTAAATAGATTTCATTTAGAAAGACGCGATAAACTTACCGGGTAAAAAGTACATAAGCTTACCTAACGAGTTTAGGACTGAAAGCACTTTCCGGTCTTGACTCTAACCAAAGGTACATAAAGGTACTGTTAAGTCATGTAAATATTGTACATAACAGAACAACCCTAGCCCCTAATTTTCAAATTAAATATGGCGGCTTCCTAAACAATAGCGTGCCAAAAGACCATCGTTCATTGTTTTAAAAAACAATAAAACGCGCGGCCATGATGGTGAAATGTCAAATCTACTCGTGAATTCCTCCCTGTGGCGTTCCAAATATGAAATTCCCGCGTAAAAATGGCGGCGAAGGTAATTTTTACAAATGGCTGCCGGGCCCCCGCCGGGCAGGTGGTTTGTTTTCTGTTGGTGCCTTTCAGAATCGACTAGTTGACTAGGGTCGTGCTCGTGAGGCAAAACACACGCGATTCCATATGTGTTCAGTGCTGTGCCGCTTTACATATGTGCATTACGGGGTTTCGGATTTAAACGCCGCGCTCGCATCGCTGGAACCCATCATAGTGGGCAAGCACCTTATACTGATACAGCGTATAAACAAAAACAACATGGAGATACAAATAATTGCGTAATCCTAGCACCCACAATCGTATCACTTACTCGACCTCTCTAATTTGCATTTAACGGGATGTTTTCTAAAAGCTACCTAAGCAGGCCGCTCCGCAGCGTGACGGCCGCGTGACGTCCGCCGGCGGTTGGGAAACGAGCTCTAAGTAGGGAATTCCAAAGATTACTTTCCGTTGGTGCTTAGATTGGCGTATGATTTATGGTATTGAGTGGTTTGAGCCTGCGCGGTGACGTTTGACGTTTGGTGGATTCATTACTGAGACAAAGGCGAGAGAGAGGGCAGCGGGGCGCGGGGGTGAGGCGGGCAGGGGCAGGGGGCAGGGGTACACACGAGGGAACCCCCGACCCCTCGAGCGACCCCGTCCCACCTCCAGCCACTTTTCTAAATCAGCACCGCATATTGTTTAGTATTAGTTTCAAGATAGATTGGAAGTAGTGGCTGTTATACGTCGCTAGTTGCAAAATTGTGATAAATGGTTGTTAATCAAGACTAACGTTAACTAAGTATAATATTTAAATAATAGGAATATAATCAAATTTAAGGTATCACACTAAGTAATCGAATTATTTCAGTTTAAATTAGTGGAAGAACTCTATTTTGAAAACTTTTGAACGTCGAATACCAGCTTCACGCTGCATCTCGCAAATAGCGGGGTAATTAAAGGGAACCTAGTATTCAGACATTCCATGACCACGCACGGCCTAATTTTCGAAATATTTCGTGTTAAATGGAGGATCCATAATTCATTCCCCAGAATGGGAAGTAAACGCACAACCACCGCGTTTACGGCTTCTATTTTAAAGCTCAGCTGAAAAAGTAAATTAATTAGCTTCACATACAAATAAGAAGTACATACATACGTATTCGTAACTTCCATAATCTTTAAGGCCAGTCGTGGCGCAGGGGAACAAAGTGTGCCTTCAAAAGCGAGGTGACTGGTTATGGGTTCGATACCCACTCGAGAAAATGAAATATTTACTTAAATTTATTTTTCTATTTCTTCGCTCTGGTGTCGATGGCAATGCGCAACGTTGAGTTCCGCCACTCTACATGCAATACCTCCAGAATTCGCCGGAAAGTGGGGAACGGAATGTATTAGCACTAGGTTCCCTCTACCTTGCTGTTTGCGGGATACAGCTTGAAGCTGATTTAATTTAAATTTTCAAAATCTTTGCGATATTTTTATTTCGAAATAATTTCAAAAGACAATCTTTTTTTTCTAAACTAATATCATAAAGCCGGAGAGACAAACCAAACAAATTCCAGTTCAGCTCAGGTACCGACTACTGGTTCGTATTGAAGAAACCTTTTATGATAGATAGTCGTTTTATCGGGGATATAATCTCATTCGCAACTCTTAGTTATTACCATTCAACCACCGCGCCGAAACTGCAGATGAAGGTGGCTAAAGTCATTAAAGAATAGCTACTGAAATTCCACCAAGTGAGAATATATTTTATCTATTTTCCACCACGCATGGTCGACGGTTTGACACTGTAAAACTAAATACTAGAAGAAGATACAGAAGAGATACATCTAAACATATGGCATGATCACATCTTTTAGAATTTTAGATAAATAATTACATCTTATTTATATTTACATATTTATTTATGAGGCGAGTCGTGGCGTAGGAGCACAAGTGTATGACTGTCAGCGCGACTGGTTGTGGGTTCCATCTCCACTCGAGAAAATGAAATATTTATGTTCATGCCTTCGTTCTGGTGTCGAGGCAAAAGCGTGGCGTTGAGCTCCGCCACTCAACACGCAATACCTCTGCAACTCCGGGGAAAATGGGGAACTTTGTCACGGTGTCTTAACACTAGGTTCCCTCTGCCTACGCTGCTGTGTGTGAGATACAGCGTAAAGCTGATTTATATTATATAGGGATATTGCCTGTTGAGTGACTGAACTCAACGCCGCACTTTGTGCTCTGACCAAAGCGAGGAAATGAAAATCCATTTCCTGTATTGGGAATCGAACCCACAGTAGTTGCGTTTACAGTCAGACGCTCGAGGTCGTCTGATTATACATAATAATAACAATAATAATTATAGTGAACTCCACTCACCGGTGAGGTGCGGCTGCGCAGAGGGACTGTAGGGTGACTTTATTTGCGGGAAGCCTGCAACAAGCGAACTTTAATTAAGCGACGAACAATTAACATTTCCTACAGGAATTTCAATTTAAAACTGCCGCGATTTACCTTAGCCGGCTACCCGGGCCTGGCCTGGGCCGCGGGGGTGCCCCGGGGGTGTCGCGGGGGCGCTACCCGGTAATAGACAAGTTTTTTATATTTATCAAAGCTCTGAGCAAAGACTAAGTACTACCTATTTAATAATTGCAGGTATAGTTTAAAGTATTCATATATCATTTATTTTTGTCAATTATTCTAGAATCCCTATTCATTTCTTAATAATTTTTTTTTATAAAAAATCCTAGTAAATTGGAATATTATCAGTCAATGGCTTATATGCATTTGTAGTAAAACCAACTATTAAAATAAGTGATTATATGCGATATATTAAAGTAGCTTACTAGATATTTCATTCGTTTTAGCTATTTGTCCAATAGTGGGTGACAGTGAGTTGACAATTTTTGTTAAGCTGTTCAGTATCGCCTTTTTTATATATATTTTTTTATTTCGAGTTGAACTTTTCACACGTGTCATGTCTTAAACTATTACTGACACCAATCTTCTGTCCTTAATTGAGTCTATGAATACTTTGTATACCGACGACACATTCCAAATGCTAACAATTCGAGCTCACTAACAATATCAATATGCTAAAAATATCTTTTTTTATCCTTATTATTAGGTAGCTAATGGAATAAAAGAACAATCGAAGCCTACCTAAATTACTACTACCCACCCAACTAAAAGTTGAACTAAGCGGTAGTCCAATCCAAAAACCAAACACTAATAGAAACATAAATGAACCGCGAACTCGAACAAAGCTCGTCCAAGCTCTGATCGTATTACATTAGACAAGACAGACAAAGCTAGTTCCACCGCACACCGAGGAGGAGAGGTTCGAACAACTATTTTTTCCTACAACCTACTAAAGGGGATAAAAACTTCCTCAATGGCTCTAAAGTGGTCCGGGAATTATGCTCGTGTTGTATTATTAGGTGTTAACTTTATAATAGCTTTAAGCTGATCGTGTTATCTCAATCAACAAATCGATTAAAAAAAATTTGTGTTGGAGTACTTAGGTTCAATGCATTTTCATTTTATACAAAGTAAAATTCCTGGAAGTACAATTTCTTTTCTGTAACACAGAGTCCTTAAACTAAAAATATTTAAATTAAATGTCCAAAAAAAAAACTAAATGTCCAAATAAATTATATACAAAATAATATTTATCATATTCATGTAATTTGAACTGTTCCTCAAACAAAAATATGTATAAATAATACTTTCGGCGCTGTCAGTGTATCAGTGCCCTATGGAGTCCATTTGTCAGAGTCAAGATGTCAAAGTTACCTCCAGTCGTGTGTCATACACAACATTTAGAACCATCTGACCACAGATTGTTTTAATATAAAAAATATAAATATTAATAATATGTTGACTAAATGAAGTATGATGATATCATTCTTACATTTTTATAACTTCAGTTCAAAAACAAAAGATTGAATTCAAGAAAGTAACGTCTCTATATCTCATAAGATCGAAATATTAACTACTTTATTAAATGCTTCCCAATAAATAAACCTATAATCAATAGTAAGTGGTGTTTTATTGCTGAAGAATGTATTTTGTAGAGTGGAATACTTAACGGTGATTCCTTATATGTACCTCTAAAAACTAATGTTGTGTTTATTTTTTTTAGATTTTCATCTGACTTTCTTTTTGTTTTGTGCTAACAGAAAATTTAGTGATAATTTACTTTGGAGAAAACAGTACACACATACGTAACGACACCCAACACCCCTTTTAGTAACTCAGCCAAGATAACATTCTTATTTATTTTGAATTTTAAAGAATTTGACACAATTTAACATACTTGCAATTTGCAAGCAATAAGTCAACTTCAAAAAAATATTGGATTCTGTAAAGCATTGCGGGGCTGGTAGAGAAAACCTAGTGTTAATATATTCTGTTTCTCATTTTCTCTAAAATTTTCTGATATTGTGTGTTGGGTGGCGGAACTCAACGTTAGTCTATTTAATGTTTTAATCGATTTTTTCATAGATTATTAGATTACTAAGTGACACATTAATATCTTTAAGGTCTCCATTTTCCTACATGTAGAGACCAGTCCAATAAAAAAATTGTTCATAAGTTATGTACCTATTAAATTAAAAAATATATAAGTAGAGTTGTTTATATAACGCTCTACATTGTACAACATTTCCAAATTTTATTCATAAATCATTAAGATTAGTGTTCCTCAACTAAATAGAGCGACGATTTTTTATTGCCCCGTTGGAATGATCCACATTGAATTATGTACATACTCGAATGAAAGATTATGACAAAAGAAAAGAAGATGGAAGAGAAGAAAAGGAAGAAGACACGTCTAAGCGATCTGAATAGATCGCTTGGACGTTATGCTACTGGCCGTGCATTGCCATTGCCACATTCGGGGAAAAGTGGACAACGAAAGTGTCTTAATGAAAACAAAGTAACTATGTACCAGGTTCCCAGGTTCCCTCTGCCTACTTTGCTATGTGCGTTATACTGAGTGCAGCTAAAAAATAAAATAAAGCAATGCAGGCAATAAAACGATTGCCAAACACATAGGTTCAATATATTTTCATTCATTTTCTTTCCTGTAAAGTAAGTAACCCTAGCAGCTTCATAAGCAAGCTTATAAAAGTATTTCCATGAATTATTAATTATGTATAGAATGATACTAAATTTGCGTTTAGATAAAAATGAGAAAACTAAAACTCGACAAATATGTTCAACACTATTAAAATTCAAAGCAGTTATTTATTATTTTACAATAGTTATTATATTCAAACAGATTTGAAACAAGTTGCACACCAAATATTTAACCAATTATTTAAACACAGACCTTAAATTAAACGTATTTAAATTATATGTCCAAAAAAAACTATTAAGAATGGACAATAATACAAACAAATATCCTCTGTAGAACGAAACCCACTATCTTGTATATAAATTATATACAAAATAATATTAATCATATTCACGTAATTTGAGCTGTTCCTCAAACAAAAATATGAACAAAGTGCTTTCGGCGCTGTCAGTGTATCAGTGCCCTTATCAAAGGAATTGCTTAATTAACAGAAATGTCTAAATGAGCCCCGGGGGCAGAGTTCTTTCACCTTTTTTCAACACCCTGTAAAATTTTTGGGGCATTTAAATATTGCGCGCTATAGCTGTAGTATATGTAATTGATTGATGTTAAATGTATTTCAACACTTTTAAGTTATTTTTACAACTAAAAGTTGTATGTGGTGTAATTGTAACTATTTTTTGAATTTCTAATACTCAGACTTAATGAAAAATATAGTGAATAAAGTGACTCTATGTTCCTTAAATTTCCAGTTAAATATTTTGTCTCGCATAGTAAGGTAGGCAGAGATAACAAGACATTGCATGAATAATGCCGGAATTGAACGCCGCTTTATGTCTACCAGAGCGAAGAAATGAAAATAAATATAATCATTCTGCCTAATGAGGTCGAACCCACAACCATCGCGCTTATCACAGTGCGCCACGACGGTCTCAATTAAATTACTTTGTAATATGTGAGATATCTCTCGCACATATCTGTGGACTTACAGATTCATTTGAAATTATTTTATACAACATTTGAGGATCTATTTACGTTCAATTTTTTTTAAACATTTTTTAAAGAGTTATTCCATGCTTAGGAAAAAATTGAACCCCCTTAGGAAAAGCGCTCTGACCAACTAAACATCTGGCTTTCTTAATAACTATTTTTCTTTCCTAAGAGTTGAATAACCATTCAAAAAAATGTTAAAAATATTTAAAAATACGAATAATTCTCTCTTGCCAAGCGATAATTCTGTTATTATATTTGGATAGTGGAAATTTGTAAGAATCTCCCTACAAAGATGCTTACAACATATATAAGTTGTAACAAGCGTATAATAATTTCGACGTAGCTTGATGAGAACGTATGGCTTACTTGGTCAGAACGCTAGGACGGTTCACAAAGAGGCGTGGGTTAAAATCCCGCTACGTTTAAATTTTTATACGTTTTCTTAATAAGTAAGTTTCAATGAATACTTGATACGTGAACGAGAAAACGAGAATACTAAATTTGAGCTATTAGCAAATATTTAATTGACCATCTAACAACTCAAACAACGTCACCGCTTGAAGTATACTCGTCTGAGCCTCTGCAGGACTGACACCTACAGGGGAGTCCCCTCATTGAGTGTTTCATAATAATATTTGTATAACTTTAATAACCTCTTCGATATATCTATAGATATTTGAGTATCGACGAGATTAATTAAAACGTATACGATATTTAAAAATGCATGCCCTCGTTATTTGGGTGGTGAATGGCGAACGTAGGAGCAACTCTATCCCCTTCTTACGAGCAACAGCCACCCTTCAGACACTAATGACACGACGCGTCTCTGTCTGTCAATCACTTATCTTTTTATTAATTATTCCTAAATTGCTCCCCGATTGGGTCAACTCTTGCTTAATTGATGAAGGAATTTCAAATCAACTAGCGTTGAGTTTTGTATATTATTACGATTATATTGCAAGTGCTTGTATTTTGTTTTTTTTTTAAGTTTTCCTGTCTAGTACATACTTTAGTTATTCTATGCTATTATACAAATAACATAGATACAACATACAACATTGCAAGCTTATGGAACCCTAATAATATTATTATTTTTAGGGTTCCGTATCTCAAAGGGTACAAACGTAACTCTTATAGGATCACTTTGTAGTTCGTCTGTCAAGACCATTTGTATTACGCTAAAATTAATATCAAATAATCAAGTGTATGGCCCCTTGTAGAACACAAAAAGTCTGGCTTCTAAGTTAACGCAATCAGAAGATACTTAGTTAGTTAGTTAGAAGATACGTGCATTCATGTATCGATTTTGCTGTATTTTGTTATCAAAATATAAAATATATTATCTATTATTTTAGACACGTAGACTTATTTCATAAAATTTGGCACGAAGTGTGAATTTACAATACAAATAAAGGAAAAAAATCTAAAAGTTCTTTTTATACAAATTAAGTGCACATGTCCGCAAACTCAGTTTTGTCAACTTTTATAAGGAACCTTCTCGTATATCTATAGTGCTCAATCTTGTAATGAAGCCTCGTTGCGCGAGGTGCACGAGGTGCGCGAATCCGACTCGCACTTATCTTTATCCTTTCGGAACAATGTGGATACTACCATCTTCAACCAAATGAAACTCTTGCTAACTACATAATATTGTATTGTACATAATATTATCTATCTATACATATTAGAATAATTGAAATTAATCGCTGTCTGTACAAGGAAGTTATATAGGAAAATATATTATTGGGAGCATTATTCAATGTATAAATAAAATATATTTTTAAGTTTTTTTTGAAATAAATGATCAGAAATAATTATACATTTTTAGGCAAGTTGAATTAGCTTGGCTAAAAAAGATTTAGTTTAAAAAAGTGATTGATTTGTTTTATTCCTTGTTAAGTTGATTCAGAGTGAAATAAAAAAAAAAACTAAATATAAACAAAATTATCTTAATATCAAAGCATAACAAAATTGATTTAACAATTGAACTCCAAGCTCAGGCTTTACTCCATAGGACTCTACGCCTACATAGATATAGCTAATGCAATACAATAATAATGAAAATTAAACAAAATTAGTGAAAAAACCAACAATCATGATCATGATTACGTAATCGCTGCCTACTTATCAAATTTTCACAACATTGTAATTATTCAAATTGGTCGCTTAATAGCGGCGCAGAGGCGGGGTGGTGGAGCCGCTAATAGCGAGCGACGACGGGGAGCACATATGGGGAAATGAGCCAACCGGCCTGAAACTATTCATTATATTCAAAACTATTTGGTGGTACAGTGGTGGGTGAGGTACGAGGTGCGGTAAATGGGTGTTCGATCCTCATTCGGGGAAATTATAATATTTAGGTAAATTGTTTTCCGCTCGATTGTAATGCTTCGATAAAGGGATTTAAAGTGGGAACGGAGTATCTCGGTAAAAAATGTAAAGTTGAAACTGGTAGAGTGGTTATGGAACTGGACCTGGTGTTGGTTGGACTGATGCTATAACTGGTCTGGATTTGGACTACCACCATAATATACTACATTTAAAGATGATGATTAGTTTCCGAGAAATTTGTAAACTAACATAGCGTAAATAGATAGTTATACTAAAATATTTGCCAATTCCAACATTATCACATACACGAGTGTTGGACAAACCAATCTTTTAAAAGCCATTCTTTTGAAGTCGGTTAAAATATGCTTTATTGAGTTGATATTGAAAAAAGACAACTGATACGCAATTACAAAATTATATTAATTAAAATATAGAAAAAGAAATATTAAGCAAATAAAACACACAGTTTTGAAAAGTTATATTTACATCTTTTACCAATATATTCATGATATAATTTGATTATTAAAATATTTACATATTACGTATTTTTTTTATTTTGATAATATTTATAAAAAAATTCTCTAAAATGAAAAGTTATTCCAAAACAATACTACAAAAATGTTCTAAAACTTCAAATTATATACTTTTTTATCTATTTATTAATAATAACAAATCAAAACACAGTGAACTACGGTAGAGTCAGTAAAGTAGAGTAGAGTAGCGGCGGCCATCTTGCGAGCATTGATATTCAGCTCACGTCGCGCCGCCCGGCTCCGTGCAGTGCAGTAAACAATCCACACGAATTTAAAAACTTTAAACACTTTAATACGATTATCACACAACACAACTACTTGTTGTAAGTGGCAAACGCTTTTTTACCCTTAAGTTTTTATGATAATATTGATATAAATATTTTAGTTTTTTACTATATATAATATTTTGTTTTCGCTTCATGCTGTGTCCCGCATAAGATGGAGTGGGTAAGATGAAGGCAGAGGAAAACTATATATATAGTGTTCAGACACTCAGTTTCCCTTATTTTGCAACAACACTGCGTTCATTTTGAAGGGAAAATATTACGTGAGTTGGAACCAAACTCGCAAACGCCGCGTTTAAAGATCGACTTTTGGCTGTGCCAAAAATGTCTAGATATTTTTTTCAACGGCTTAGATGTTTTTTTAAATGATAGGTAATTTTCAAATGTTATAAATAAAATGCTAATATTGTAAGTACCTACAAATTTATTTTTGCCATAAACAGAATATTCAAAGAATATGTTTCTAAATTTTCCATTACTAAAAGTATGCAAATTGACTAACCGTATCTAATTACACTTTCAACCGTAACATCTAAACAGAGGCGCAATCATTAAGGAATCTTAAAGGGGGAAGTATAAATAAGGCAAGTTTATTCGATAAGACAGAAAAACGGCATTCCAAAGCGCTTCTCTATTAAATTCGCAATAAAATTTCAATTACCCGACCGCGGCGCGGACCGGCGGAGAGCCCGGCGGAGAGCCGACCGGTGCGCATCTCAAATTATAGAGCTCCATTGTTCGCGGATTAGCCGAGCGGGCCGCGGTAATTGAAATAGCTTAGAGCATTAGACTCTACCACCACCAGGCAGCACGACCCCCGCCCCGGGAACACAGGGGTTAATTGGCAAGCTTGTCGAAGGCCACGCTGAGCTGGTCGGCCACCTCACTGTAGCGCATTCTTGTAGGATCACAAGGTTTGTGCGACAGAGCCGTTTTCAATTAACCCACCCCAAGGTCGAAAATATGTAATCGTATTAATTTATTGCCCCACACTTTGTGGTGATTAGTAATGGATTTTTGGGGAATTTTTGAAATATTTGTGGGTGTGAAATAGAACTAGATTATAACCGCTTTCATTTAATTAAGTTATAGTCATGTAGAAATAAGTAATTTTATGATTCTGATATAATTAAATACTTTGTCCAAAAAAAAAATGTGTAATCATATTTAAAAATTACAAATTTCAGTCCCTTTTTACTATTTTCATAACTTTATCATATTCCAAATAAATAATTTTAACAGGTGCTCTTACAAAAACTCTCACAAAACTAAAGAAATCCAATCATAATAGAAAAAGTAAATACTTTAAACATTCTGTGTAACACTTGAAACGGTGTAAAACTGGTGGCCTGTACAAACAATATTATTTCTGCGAAAATACAAAAAAATATATAAATATAGAGAGTGGCGCCTCACGGACTCTACCATTAAGATCCTATGAAAACATAGAGCAAGCAAGATAAGTTGAGATTAACAACTTCTTTCGCCCACAAATTACAGGCTTCATATATTTTAATATAAATTATTTTAATTAAGGCAAAATAGAGAATGTTGAATGAAATAAAAACTGTGCGAGACTTAATCGGTGTGAAAGCACCAGGATAAAACACAAGTGCCTACTTTATACCACTAAATAATTAAATCTGTAATATGAATACCGTCAAGTCACTTTGAGATGCTCGAGAAATAAGTATTAATAGCAAATAGTAGAACTAAAGACTAATTTAAGACGCGGATTCATATTTATATCATTTTTGCTCTAATTTTAATTTAATTATATATTAAAAAGAAAGTTATTTTTTGTCATAATTATGCTTAACGTGATATTTAAATCTGAAACATAAACTTTAATCATATAATTTCTTATCTACGTTTTTCAACAGGCAAAAAAAATATTAATTAAAAAATTAGCTTCAAACATTTCCTTTACAGGTGCAGGGCAGGAGAGGATACCTAGTATTAAGATACTCCGCATCTGTTTCCCAATTTTAACCCTTTATTTCGAAATAGTAGAGAGTGCAGTGGCAGAAGTTGCGAAACGCAAATGTTGCGATTTGTCTACCAGAGCAAACTAAAAGTAATTGAAATATGATTATTTTCCTGCGTGGGGTTCGAACCTACAACCGTAGTGTTTATGTTCCCTGTCCCACTGCGCCACGACGGCCTGAAGTATCAATTTAATTTAATCTTGAACGGTAAAAATTTTAGATTTCATGTCATCTGTTTAGCTTTACAGCTATACAGGTATCCAGCTTCCCTAACAGAAGTAAAAGGATCTTCTACTACTAAACACAACATTTTTTGTTTATCTGAAAACGCGACAGTGGGTTCAATTCTCACTCACAGATAAACATTACCATAAATTCATTACCTCTACATTTAAACAACACGCGATGTGTCGAAAACTACAACATACATATAAAATAGATATAGAAAATATAGTGTTCCGGATCCCCCCATTAATCAATGTGTTCTTATATTAAAATAAAACACAGACCGACGAAATCTCATTATACAAATTTTAAGTTTTTTTTCGAATCGAATCGAATCAGCTTCACACTGTATCCCGCACACAGCAGGGTAGGCAGAGGGAACCTAGTGTTAAGACACTCCGTTTCCCACTTTCTGCCGAATTCTGGAGGCATTGCATGTTGAGTGGCAGAACTCAACACTGCGCTTTGCCTCGACACCAGAGCAAAGAAATGGAAATATAAATTTAAGTAAATATTTTACCTCCTCGAGTGGGGATCGAACCCAGTCGGTTTTACAGTCACACTTTGGGCCCCTGCGCCACAACTGGCCTTTTTTTCAATATTAAATAATCAAATATGTAATGCGATTAATTATTTATTATTATACAAAAAAAAAATATTTAAAAATGTTGTCTAAACCTTGAACATGCGGGATGTAGCGTGAAATAAAAAATAATATAGAATTTCAAGAGGATATACACAGTATTAAGTGATACACAAAAAGTTGTTAAAAACGTGGTTCATTTCCTGTCTTTCATATATAAAAAATATATATAGTATAAAAGGTGTTTAACAATTGTATAGTTGAGTCACAATAGAGGTGTAGTGGTACATCCCTAACCCCGGATTAACGTCAATCCTGTCATAATATTTACGAATAAAATTAACAAATTACGCGACTACAATAGTTGAGTTGTGGGGTTAAAGAAATTACTGTAGCACCCGCCCCGTTACACCTCTTTTTGTAATATTTAATTCAATCCTTTATTGAATGTAATAGCTAATGGTTTTTATCAAAGTAGGGAACACAGTGTCTTGACACTAGGTTCTCTCTGCCTACCCTGCTATGCGGGATACAGCATGAAGTTGTTATTATTAAGTTACCTGTATATATAAATGGAAATGGAGGATATAAATATAAATATTTGTAAACGCGTCGCTCATGGGTTCAACTTCCGCTCGAGAGTAAATAATTATTTTCATTTCCTCGCTCTGGTAAAAAGACAAAAGTGCAGCGTTGAGTTCCGTCACTCAACACGCAGTGCCTCGAGGATTCGGCGAAAAGTGGCGTACGGAGTGCTTTAGCTAAATATGATCTTACAGTACAATATGAATAAAAATACTATTCACATTCTACGTCGAGTAGAAGAGTAGAGCTCAATATTTTGATACAATTTCAAATGTAAATTTCGCTCTATATTGTTGATTAGTATTTCAATTTATCGTCGTTAAGTTCAGTCACTGAACTCGCAGTGTCCTGAAAATTGGGTGGAAAGTTAGAAACCAAGTGACATAACACTACGCTGCCTTACTCTATATTGCTATACATGAAATACAACGTGAAGCTACTTTCTATATTGTTGATTAATATCTGATTACTTGATCTGATGCGACAAACGTCGCTTTATATCGCGTCGAGCCTCTTTGAGCTATCGTTCACGCCGTTCCTCCATCCAGAGCATTGTCAAAATACAATCAAATAAATGTATACCGTAACTTAATTATTTTAAAGTCCAAAATTATTTAAGTTGGTTGGAAAATAATAAAATTAAATGTTAAACAAATTTAAATCTTATTTCTTATAGTTTTGGGTTTTTATTTCAATATATGGTTTTCTAAAAGGGCCACAAACAGTCGTCTAGTGATGGAGAACCGCAATTATTAAGACTTATATTTTTCTCATTTTTTTGTAAAGTTTAAGTTAAACTGTAATTTTGACTTTTTCAAAGTAAGAATTCTAATTTGGATGAAATAATTCTGTATGTCTGAATTGGTATCTACATAGAAGAACAATTGTAATTTACAAAAATACATATAAAATATATGTGATTTATAATTATTCTCCATAATAAGCCAACAAGAAACGGTTTCAGTTTTAATAAACTAACCTATTATATAATAAATTTACCAAATCATAGAAAAATAATTTGTATATAACAAGATAAAAATTAAAATCAAGGTAACCTCAACATATACATTTAATATGAATATGGCTAAAAGTAAGAATATAGTGAATATTTATTATATGTTTACATCACTAACCCAATACCTGGGGGTTTGAGCAGTGTTAATAGCAGGCAGTTAGGGCCCTTTGTCGAACGTGTGAAGTGAGCACCGGGAATAGAGCCCTGAACCCGCGACCAGTGTGTCCTGGCACGCCCCGCCCCCCGCCGGCGCTGACGACTTCGGAACAGCGAGGGAAAGTGGAGTCACGGGCGAGGCTCAAGACCATTTGGATAAGAGCAGTATAAAACCTGTTTATTGCGACCTACCACGTTTCCTGCCCAGTTCAAAATATATTACGCTTCGTTTCGCTTATTTTAGCACACCATAGTAACCTCTAAAGCTTTTATATAACGGTGTAAATCCCATAAACAGATTTAGTTTGTATTCGCAACTTGGATTGTGGCCTGTGAGTGCACAGTTATCGCGTATTCGTGGCGAGGTGTACCAGAGCTGGGGGTATGTATTGTTAAACCAATTTTTCTTGGTTTTGATATCGTTTTACAAGGCACGTGATCCAGAAGTGTTAAATAGATTAAACATCTTTGAATTTTTTCCCCATTTCATCCACATAAATACATATATAACGAAGCTTGTGATCTGTTTTAGTATGAAAATACGTTAAATTTCAAAAAGTTTCAACGGTTTCATACTTATCTTCAGTATTAATTTGAAATACTATTGTAAAATGTAATTCTGAATATATTTAATAAAGTGAATGTGAGTTTAGGCTGTTCATTACACACGTGACGGAGGGTGCGGCTGAGAGGTCGTCTCGAGAAAACGATAAAAACAACCGATTGGCATACCGCCTTTGATGTGCCTCGGCGACGCCGCGTGTATCTGCACTAGATAACACCTGCACCCCGAAAGGGAACCTTACAAAACAAGAAATAAGATACATTTTCGCCTGTAGGAGACGACAAAAGGAAAACAATTAACATGTCTTTGCTTTGTATTGCTCGACACCGCGGAGCACGCGAACACTAGTCAGTGGGACAGCGGGGGAGCCCCCCCCCACCGCCCCCCCGCCGCGCCGTACTACACGTACAATCAATATTTGAATTTTTCTTCACGTTTTTGATCTGTATAATTCAAGTGTCGATACTAACGGTATGCTTAAACACCTAATATTTGAATAATTTAAGATCTTCAGAAAAAATGCATCTACATTTTTTTTTAAATTACAGAATATATTCTTCGAGTCTTTTTTACTATTCCATTTTTTAGCTTAGAGGGATGGACTAATACACTAAATATTTTAATTAACTAAAAGCCCACACTCACTACTAAAGTGTTATAAATAAATCAATCAGTACACAATTATTCTTTTTATTATAAAACCTCCAAAATGAATTTGAATTGTCACAGTTTCGCCAACTGTCGATACTTTACGGAATTTACCATCAAAAAGCAAATATAGAGTGACTCTGTACAAACTTATACGAATAAATACTTAGTTATATGAATATTATATGACAAAGGTTAATATTTCCCAGACCTTGACCGGGGCTAGTGCATCACCGTTTAATTACTGCGGCCACTGAACACCTCACAACTCCACGCCCCCCTTTGTTAAGTCATCTCTCCTGTGATACAGATGGGCTATGAAATGACAATTAAGAAATATTTTGTGTTGTCACAAGATTAGATGGTAATAACATTACATACTATTTATTAATTATTTCTACAGACTCTACTTTTGTGATAGCTCTACTATTTATTCATTTATACTTGTTTATTTGGTGTTAACTTCTATCTCTATAGACTCTGGAGCTGAGCTTTCTAGAGTCTAGAGAAAGAGAGAGAGAGAGAATTATAAAGTTACTTCCCAATAATTTTTAAAACAATCTACTTAGGATCTTAAATATTTACTAATGTAAACCAAAATAAATTATACTTATCGATAATTCTAAAAGTTATGTTACTCAAATAATTTCATATTTATTATCCACGATAAATTAAAATTAACTTGAGTTAGTTCTAATAATTTCCACGTGGTTGAGCTGGAACTAAGGTAGAGCAAGGACAGTATCACGAGTGCGTTCTATCCGGGTATGGTTGCGATATTATTATATTAGTGGCTGGGCAAGGCCGAGGCGTGAGGCGGCTTTGTGCTCGGGAAGCGCTCATTAAGTCCGGGATTGCCTCGGTTTCGCCCTTAATAAGAAAATAGCGACTCCATACAGAGAACGGAACGAACGATTTTGTATACGTTGTGGGGACACCTGGCTTAGTTATGAGGTTAGATTTCTTTTGAATTGGCGGTGTTAGAATTTTATTTTCATTATTTGTAATCTGTGTTGACTATAAAGGCTTATAAATGGTCAATAATTGTAAGCATAATGGTTATTTAAAAAAAAATACTATACAAGAAACTTCTATTGTTTTCTAGTGGTAAATTACTTGTTTTCTTTTATGTTGATTTTTATCTAAAAATCATAATAAAATAAGACGTGACAATTTAAATCTGTCAGTTGTGCAAACTGAAAAATTTAAACTAACTGATAACGACATAGATGGATATCTATTATAATATCAATGACTATCTACATCGCTATGATTTTCTGTATTTTTTTCGTAGCTTTCATTATTAGTTATAACATAATAGGCAACTCTACATATTCTGTTAATCAGAATACAAAGAGTGTTTGTAGGTTTAATAAAAAATATTTCTTTAATTTTCTTTAATGATTTGAACGAAACTTTGATATACAAGTTTCGTTCAAATAATTACAAAATTAATGCAAATATTTCGCAGTTAATTTGTTTGAGTATTTTCGTTTTGTTCACTTTTACTGAAATGTTAAACCATTATCCTTTAAAAGTTATTTTACATAAATAAGTAAAATTAGATCTAACAAAAACTAATCAAATTATAAATGAATGTTCTAACTAGAGCCATCTCTACCTCTATTACACTCATAGCATTGCTCGGTATACCTAAGCCTAATGAATTGTCACCGTAGTAGCGGCAAGTTAATTAACAATGGTAACAGCGCCCGAGGCGGTTCCGCGCCTACGCCGCGCCGCTGCGCCGAATCAACCCAATTGATCTTTTTCACTTGGAATTTTTAAATCCTCCTTTTTTCGGATGTGTGCTGCTCTCTGCTCACTCAGATTCTTACAAATTAAAAGGTACATTATTTTACAAAAAGCTACAGCTTTTTAAATTTTATTTCTAAATCTGTCTGTTTGAATTACAACCATGTAGCAAAATAATATCTACTAATAAAAGTAAGGAACAATGAAGTACATTAAATGCACAATCAAGCACTCGCGTAAACTTTAACACCTTTTAAAATCTCTTTCAGAACTATTACGCCTAACGTTAGACTTAGGGTCGCCTCTAAGCAAGTTATTAGAAATTAAATTGTAAAACGTAGAAGCAATTACGAACTTCAAATTCGGCACGTAATTAAGTACTTGTAGCTGTAAAAGTAGGCACTCTAAACAAACCAGCGGGACCCCCCGGTAGAGAAAATAAAAATACATAAAAAACGGACATTCTAAATGCTAATCCTGTGTAGTCCTACGCCGCCCTACGCCGCCCTACACCGCCCTGACAGCGACCCGGCAGCGACCCGGACGCGATACTAATGGAGTTTTTAAGAAAGGAATAACGGCTGAGGAAAATTAAGCCATCTTAGGTTAAAAAGTCCAAAACAGGGGTGGCGAGGGTGGCGGCGCTGTATAGATTTTTCGTGCGTTCCGCGATGAAATACTTACTCGTGCACTGATACACCAGTTACAAATAAACGGTGTTTTGTAAGTGCTCGGTATTATTACTTTTTTGTATTAAAATAATATATAAAATATACGTATAAGGGCATATTGCTGCTTATTTTAATTGTTAATGATAAGCATTTTCTTTTATATTGGTTTTATTTTCATTATCATTTTTCTGATTTATGTGAAAACCATACATTCGAAGTAAAAAATGTATAAGTCATAACACATGTAATACTTACAACTGCGCCGATATTGATATTGATATATAAAAACAATTAAATATTTTCTAAAATAATATGATTATGATGTATTTAACACAGAACAAAATCCCATAAAAATAGACCACTCATTTTGCGTTCAAATGACAGAAAACGGAGAAACGAGTGATAGGTCAATCAATATAGAAACCATAGCACTCAGTTATGAGTGCAATAAATTTACTTTACGTCGAAAATATATTTTTTTTAAGCAACTTCACACTTATCCTCGCAAAGCATCGTAAAAAAAGGAATATAGTGCTAAGACACTCCGTTTTCCATGCATCGTCCAATTACGAGACATTGCATATTAAGTGGCGGAAGACAGAGTAGGAAATGGAAATCTAAGGTGGAGATCGAACCCACAACTACCGCGTCTACAATCAGAGACTGGCCCACTGCCCTATAACGGTCTCATAAACACAAATATACATACGAGAATATTACAAAAATAAGCCATTAACAAACAGTAAACGATCGCGTGACGCTGAAATAACTACTTTAGAATACATGAGCGTTGATAAAATCTCCATAATAAGATCATACAGCGCTCGAATTAAATAACTCATTGTAAATAAGCGCCCAATTTATATTCAGCCCGGGGGAGCATTATCATAATCGTCGCTTCACTTTCCGAGACCGACAGAGATGGAGATACTCTATTTGGATACATAAGACAGGGACACAATACCTTTGTATGCTGACTCTACAAAATGCTTGCCAAAAGTAGAGTTTTATTGGAACCCTCGTTATGTAATAAGGTTGCTATGATTCGGAAAATACAAAATCAATAATACGTTGTGTTAGATGTGACGGAAATGCTTTATTGTCCGAACCGGAAATGGGTTCAGACGTCAGTGAGTCGTTTGCATTTTTATATTTAAATTAATTAATATTTAATTATGTTTAGAAAATTGTCATTATAGAGTACTGGACTAAGATAACTCTAATATCAGTATTAGAGATAGAAATTAATATTTGATACATTATATCATTTATTTACTCTATTTGTTTCTATATCATACACGATAAGCAGAAAGAAACCATAATACTAAATTATTTTGCCTATACAGATACTGAAATATTTCATACATAAATTCAAAAAATTTCGTCTGAACCTATAACCATTAAGTATAATCAGACACTTCCAAACTGCGCCACAATAGATGTATGTAGACAACATTATAAAAATATTATGTAACATATCCGTATTAATGCTATATCACCAAATAAACTATGGATTTAAAAAAAGCTATTAACAAGCCATTCACTATAGTATATATACCGAAATACATTCTTTCTAAAGTCATCATTGCAGTAACCTAATTGTGACATTCAGAGTTCATGCCTACATTACTCACTCTACCTTCGCTTTGCTCTACCTTAGAAAATTAGTGCAGATTTAATAAACTGGTCATTCAATACTTAGCAGGTAAAGTGTTAGGCACTTCTCGACGAGGAACATAGTTGGGGGCTTTTTATGTCTTAGTGAGTGTACAAACAGATGCTACAGTAGCACTCCGAGGAAAAAAGTAAAATCCGCGGGAAATCTCGCGACGCCGAGAGGTCGAGTGTCCTCTATTATTGTTGGTGCACTCCTATTCAAAACTAAATCTAATAGCTACCACAATAAAGTGCATTTTCAAGTGCAGGTGAGATAGTTTCGTTTTCAGGCTAATTAGAGGCGAGGGAGGCGTGGCTGGAGACCAAGCAAGTCTCTACTCTATCGCTCAGATAACTGGGTTCATTTTGTACTGACTGTATATTAAAACGTTAGTTTGTTGACGTCTAAAAGAACGCATTGGTTTGTTTGTGATTTTCAGCGAAAAATGATTTTTAAACGAAATAGCTTATTAGTTTAATGGGGAATGTAGAGTTGTTAATTATTAATTTGCATTTTAATATTTTTAATAATATATAGCAGCTTCACGCTTTTTCTCACACAGCAGGGTTGGCAGGTTGGAGAGGACTAAGTGTTGAGACACTACGTTCCTCACATTTATTTTTTTAAGACATTGCGTGATGAATATTGGAACTCAACACCGCATATTTATATAATAATATGTTATTTTTTACTTTATATTTTTCACTTCAGCGTATTTTGTACATGGTATTACGAACAAAAGATATTAAATGTTACCTCTACATACAGACAGACTGTTTTAAGCAGATTTTTGGGTGGTTGTTTGATGTGCAGCAGATGATTTCTAATTCCACGCTTGCCTCTTAATAAGACAAAGGCTCTACTCTACCTCTATTACTACAACCTCAAGCTCAGTAAGTAATTTCCACTTCGCTCCCCGTTGCTATAACGACTTTGTACCGCGATAGAGCATCATTTCAGAGTTGCAAATCATTTATTTATTTTTTTATTATTATACTGTATTTATAACACTCTTTTCTAGTTACTAAAATAATATTTAATAGTCATATAGAAAAAATATTGAGGCAGTCGTGGCGCAGATGTAAAAATATATGACTGTTAAAGCGTCAAGTTGTGGGTTCGATTCCCACTCAAGGAGAAGATAAATTTATTATTTTTATTTTCTCGCTTTGGTAAAGAGGAAATACGTGGCGTTGAGTTTCGATATTTAACACGTTATGCCTCCAGAATTCAGTAGATAGTGGAGAAAGGAAGTGTCTTAATGGGAACGGAGGGTAGGATCCCAGGTTCACTCTGCCTACCCTGCTATGTGCGACTACAGCTTGAAGCTAAAAATATAGAAGAAAAAGTAATATAATTATCTAGACTCTCGTAGGAATTACATAAATAGGGATTATTTATGTAATTTCTTCCTGAATTATGTCTAAGTTCTACGGCTACTTTAAGTAGAAAAGTAACCTAGAAATTATGATAAAAGGTACGAATCACGAGTTTGTAGTGTTTAGAATGTATGATGTAATAAAATGTAATAAAAGTTTTTTTTCTAAATTCTTATAAAAAAATCATATAAAAATGTAAAGCTTCAAAACTTATTGCAAAGTTATACCTGCTGCTACTGAAACTGTATGATAGAGTTATTACTGACTGAATTTCAATATAGTGGCTGGAAATAGCTAAATAGGAACTAGTTTGTAGACGACGGTGCATGGACACTCTTTGTTGACTTTGTTTTAATGACGGTGAGTGAGGAGTTACTATTGAATCTTGAAAAGAGTGTCAATACACTCTTTTTAAGATTCAATAGTTACTTGATATTTAAATTCAGTTCGATGTGGTATATGTACATACATATACCATATCGAAGTGTATGTGAGTGTGCGTGTGTTGTGTGTGTGTGTGTGTGTGCCTGTACCAAATATTATTCTGATGGCCGGAATAAATAATAAAAACTATATTTACATTAATAATTCAAATTTAATTTAATAATGTATCCTGAGAAAAAAATTAAATAAATCATTACCTCAAATGGAAATTGAACCTACAAATGGTTCTTTTATAGTCAAATCTGCACCACGACGTCCTCATTGACTAATTAGTCCATTAATAATATATCATGGTAATGTTGATATCACTGTGGCGCAGTGAGGCTGTATTCGACTGTAAAGGCGATGGTTGTGGGTTCAATCACTGGAAGTAATTATAAAATCTAAATTATTTTAATTTATACGGCCTCATAAGACAAAGTGCGGACAAAGAAGCCAGTCGTGGCGTAATGGTACAAGTGTGTGATTGTAACGCGACTGGTTGTGGGATCGAATCCTACTCTAGAAATTAAATATTTAATATTTTCATTTCTTCGCTCTGGCAGGCGAAGCGCGGCGTTGAGTTCCGCCACTTAACACGCGATGACGAAAAATGGAGAACGAAGTGTTTTAACATTAGGTGCCCTCTGCCTACCCTGCTATGAGCAGAGAGATACACCGTGAAGCTGATAAGATAAAGGATGACGTTGGAATTATCCACTCATCAAAATATCTCGAAAAAGAGCGAGAAGTTAAGAATACTAGCTAAGGCTTCAAGAAAATTAAATATTATAATATGTAATATACTAAATAATAATACTACAAAATATAATTGGCTAGCTCCAAATTTAGTGTACCACATTGTTAACATCGCTCGTACGTGGCGCTCTGGCGATACGAACTATTGAGATGTTGACAGATGTTTTACTGAAGTAAATATTCTCATAAATTTATTTCCTATTTATAAATAAGTATTTGCTATTTAGATGATCGAAAATGTCCCGTTCGGTCAGTATTTAATTACGAGGACAAAACGCTGTATTCTTAAGATAGGTATGTACTCTGTTCCACTTACTGCACCACATATCATAAATGCAAGTGACATAATATCAAAATATCAAATTTGTGGAAAATCATTTTTAATTTTTATAAATATATTAAAACTATACATTTATTTCTAATCTGAGTTATTATCGTGCTCTAATAACTTTGTCACTTTAAAGCCAATATGTATATATCAAAAAATTCAGTTTTAGGAAATTCAATATTTTATTGTAGCAATTTTGTTAAACAAAATATTTTTAAATTATTATATTTTTTATATATGAAGCGATTCAAATAATATAAACGCTAAATGTTAAGGGAATGTAGCTGTATCGCAACAGTGAAATGTGAATAATTTTTTTTAAACTCAATGTAAAAAAAAATTATTATATATTTTCCATATATTCACGTTCAATTCCGCTCACAGCAGGATAGTCAAAGGGAACCTATAATCAGGGTCACTCCGTTCCCCATTTTCTGCCGAATTCTAGATGCATTACGTATTTGGTGGCGGAATTCAACGCCTCGTTTTGCCTCACAATCACACTTTGTGCTTCTGCACCACGACTGGCCTCAATTTTTTTTCAATTTCATGAAATATGGTTATGATGCATTTATATAAAAAACGGTATTTTAGTACTTACTAACTTGAATCTAAGTAATATATAGATAAATTATTTTCAATACAAAGCAATGTTTTAATTGAATGTAATGCTAACTGTTATACTCTAGTTTCTTTATGAGTTAGATAAATATTATAAACGAATCTATTATGATTAAATACTTCGCTACAAAGTGCGTTTTATAAAACTATCGCTAAAACAACAATATTTATTTTAATGGAATAATAGAAAGTGTTATTATAACATTAAAAAATAGACTCGACTCGACTCGACTCCACTTAAATATTTTGATCGTTATTCATTGTTGTTTCAAACAGAGATTAGTCAGTCCTAGTTTTTCTATATTCCGTTAAGTAATATTCCGTTAATAATATGTAAAAGAGAAGGCAAAGAGAATCTATTTGTAAAATAATTTGTTCACCACATTTTTCCTAATTTATTGAAACGTCGCATGTTGAGTGGTGAATCTGAACGCCACGTCACAAGACAAAATTAATACTAAAAATAAGTAATTCTCGAAGTAGGATTCGAACCCACTCTAGCGTTACGTTTATAGGCAGATGCTGTATCACCACAACACATCGGCCTCTCCTCTTCTGTAAATCGATTACCTAATAATAAGCCTTAATTTGAATATCTAATTATATTTAAAATAACAGTATGTGATTTGACTACTATAAAATAATCGTTTGAGTTAAAATAACAAGAAAATACCACTTTTGTATGTGCAAATTACTAGCGAAACTCGTTTAATTTTTTTTTTTTAGTAGATCATAGTACATCAGAAACGTAGAACTTGGTCGCACGGTCATCGAAATTGTAAAATATTTTTATACATAATATTTCTATGGACTGTTAAAAATATATTTTTTTAGTTTGATTTTACAAATTACAATTCAGTAAGACGTCAATTAATTCACTAGTAGAGTCGTAGTATACTACAGTATAACTTTCTATATACGAAAGCTGATGGTAGGCGCTTTACTTTGTGTTAATACATTAATATTTTAATTTACTTTCAGTTTACTTATAATTTAGACGTCCCACTACCCCACGAGGACGGTCCCCACAAACAAACAACGTAGAGCTATCAACTCTACCATTATCTAACTATTAAGATCAAAAAGAATTTAACTGCTCTTACGAACTCACAACGGAGGCGTGAATTAAAAGTAAATGTCTCTACAATGTTCATACATAATCACTGACAGTGATTACGTATGTAGAGCACATATGGTTTAATAAGTTCGCTGTTCCGGCCCCATGCTGCCGTACTGCTGCACTGCTGCACTGCTGCACTGCTGTAGTACTGTAGTACTGTGCTGCCACACCGAGTCCGACAATGCCTAAACTGTATATTCATACGGCTAGAAAAACTTCTGTTGCTATGAAGAGACGACTCGGTCCCTAAGGTACTGTGTACAGCAAAAATTTTCTTGTATTTTTTTCTTATAAAAAATGTAAGATCGATGCTTAACTTAAAACTATATTTGTTGTTTCTTCGTAGTTTGATGATTTCATATAATTTTTGGCAAATGATTTAAGTATATTGATTTCTATATGAGTGATTTTTTTTTGTTAATTTATACTGTATACCGCATTTAGCAGAATGGGCAAAAGGAGCCTAGTGTCAAGATACTCCGTTTTCTACTTCCAAGACATTGAAGGTGGAGTGGTGAAACTCAACGCTACGCTAAAAGCAGCTTGGTACCAGAGTGTGGAAATCAAACCCACAGTCGTCGCGTTACAGTACCACGCGCATGCCTCTGCGCAACGACGACATCGAGTCACGAATAAGTAATAATATTTATAATTAATTTATGAGACAAAAATATACGATACAATCATATTATGTTATTGAAAGATAATAATTAAACATGATACATACTTTGTACACTCTGTAGATGTAATAATATCGATAACTATTATAAAAAAATATTTGAATGAATTTGAATAATAATTTTTATATTCTGACATTTGAAAATAATGTATGAATAAAATGCTGTCCTCTAAAATATCTGACAAACAAAACGAAATACAGTGTCTTAACACTATGTTTTGGCTATCCCAAATACAAGAAATATTTTCTTTTCTTTTCTTTTATTATAGTGTTCATTCATTTTATCGTGCCAGTTGACTAGTAACACAAGAAATCTGTTAAGATAATAATAAAATATAACATTATTTCTGTGTCATCGGTACACGTAGTCGCGGGCGCGGCTAATATCCGCGAACAGCTCTCGCTTCACACCTCCGCGCGAATCTCTCCTCCACGAGTGCTCGTGTGGGGGAAGACAGCGACTGACGCGGACTTCGAGTTTAGTTTACTTTGTTTTTTGTTTTATATTATTTGTATTTGAAATGTCAACGTGGGATATAGACAGGTAATGTAGTCAGGTAATGTAGTCTATATGTTGACTATATGTTGATTGGTTAAATATTCTTTTTAAGATTATTTAAATTTAATTCTAGTTTTAATATCTGTAATAATTTAAATACATATATAAACAATAATTTACAAGAGTTATATTATATATTTTAGTATCCAAATAATTTAAAATTTTAAATATTTAGATACTAACAAAACATAATATTTAAAAATGCAGAATTACCCGACAACTAATTTTAGAAGACGATAAATGTAGAGATGGTTGTAACTTCCTAATTAAATAGGTAAATCATTTATTAGTATTTACAAATACACTATAGTAGTAGTATAGTAAAATACAGTAAAATAATATATCCTAAAGCGATATATAGCTTACAATTTGCACCATAAACAAGTAAACTGGTTCTACAAGGAAGGGTTAACTGCACACAGCGGTGTGCGCGCGCTCGTACAGACGCGCGCACACACACGCGCAGAGTGCGCGACCCTCTCGGGTGAAGCCGGGGGCCGGAGCGGGGCGTCTGCGAGGTAATTGTTAACTTTTGTTTAAATTATTGTTAAAATAACCTTTCGATATTAAGTTACAGGTATACCTACTACCTATATGAGTATTGGTGAGAAAATTCGTGATAAATTGTTTTTTATTTACAGATTCAAGCCTTTTCCCGCGTAGTAGAGTTGTCAGAGGGAGCCTAGGCTTAAGACAATCCGTTCTCCATGTTCTACTCAGTTTGTGTGGTAGTTGGCAGAACTCAACGCCACGTTTTGTCTCCTAGAGCGAAGATGCAAATAAAAAATGTATATTATACCTCCGAGTGGGAATCGAATCTAGAACCATCGCGTATACAGTCAAAAGCTATCCTGATGCGCCAGGACGTCCCTCATTTCTACGGATGTAACGTTATATAAATGAAAAAACAAACTTTAATTAAGTTAATATATGTAATACTAAACTATTGCCTCACTTAATATTTAGTTTGATTTTTGTTGTTGAAATAATTGCTACCATTCATATCAAATGGGAATAACAAAAACATCGTTATATAATCATTAATTGTATCTAAAAATAAACGAGCCACCATAAAATATTTATAACACTTATCTATATTTTGTAATCATTTTTAAATCAAATGTACTTATTTATGTATATGCTCTCATACTTAAAATACTGGCAACACAACGGTTTGTTTTAGCTTTACGCTATTTCCCACATATAGTAGAGTAATTAGAGGGAACCCAGTGCTAAAACACTCTGCGTCCCACGCACGGCTGGATTTCCGAGATATTGCTTGTTGAGTGGCGGAACTTAACGCTGTATATTATCTTGTTACCAGGGTAGGAAAATAAAATTAAAAAATGCCTACGAGTAGGAATCGAATCCACATCTGTCACGTGTACATTCACAGCCTGTCCTACTGTGTCACGACGGCATCTCAATAATTAGATTGTAAGCTGTGTTACCAAATATTTATGTTATCTTGTTATAATCGATCGTTCGAACTCTATAGATTTTTCCTAGAAGCAAATATACATTTCAGTCATCAGACTTGCTTAGATATAGGTATATAGGTGTTGTTACTTTTTTATGTGTGGAGGGAGAAACGAACTTACACTCTAAACATTTTAAATTTAATTTAAAAAATAGTTTTCTAAATCATTTGGATAGAGGATAACGAATTGCCTTTAGAGTAGAACCACAAAAAAAGGGAAAATTAAATAAAAAATGCTAGAATTCAATGGAGTCGTCATAGCGCAGTGGAACAGCGTCTGACTGTGTACGTTACGGTTGTGGGCTCCATTCTCACTCAGCGAAAGATTATATTTAAAACACTTCCATTTCTCTCCGCTCTGGAAAACAAAGTGTGGCATTGAGTTCCTACGCAATGTCTCAAAAATTGAGTGATGTGCGCGGCGGGAAAACGGAGTGTCGAACACTAAATCCTATTTATCTATGCTGCTATGTGGGAAAACCCACGAAAAAGCAAAGTATTTGTATGTGTGAAAGTCTCTATACTTATAAGTATGTATCTGTACAAATGTGTGGGTTAAACGGGTTCCATATGTTATTGGCGCGCTAATGTGCTTGCCTAATTTGCGCGATCGATACAAGTCGGGTGTTACAGCTGACTCCGCAGCGACCGAGGAGATTGTTTAAAGCTATTCCTCAATTTCCTATATATATTTACTGATAGAAATAAAACAAAATATTACAATTTGTTGTTTACAAATAAAACTACACGTTGCAGTTAATCATATCGATCGGAAATTACATATTTTATAAAAAAAACATGGGCAAGCGAGAGCTGAACTCGCCCACCGAGGGTTTCGTACAAAAATTGAAGGTCCCGAGCTTTTACTCACATTCAAGCTTAGCTTAGCCAGAGCCTTTTCGTCTGATACCTCACTAAGCTAGCGGCTTTAATACCATATTTTGTCCCCTACACTATTATTTTTAAGAATTTCACAAATGTATAAAATAAAAATGAAAATAAAATGTTATATATGTTATATATACTAAAATGTTATATACAAATAAAAATAAAATGTTTTCAGATTGTTTTTCTGAATTAGTACTACCTGTAGATGCTAGCTGCCAAATTTCATAAATCTTGGTCTACCGGAAGTATATATCCATTTTGATTTCTCTTATAGTGTCAAAATGCGCATTTTTGCGATATAAACGGCCATATCTTTTTTAATTAAATGTCGAAATATTTTTTTTTTAATATACACTGATTTTAAACCGTCACAGCTATCAGAGATGTAAACCTTTGATATATCTAAGATTTTCTGTTATACTTTGCTTAGTAAGATTTGTTTGAGAAGTAAGAAAAATAGGGAAATCGTATTAAAGAAAAACATAGAAAACTTTTGTACTCACTTTTTTATAAATATTTTCGTTTTTTTTTATTTCTTACTGTATTTCGCATATAACAGAATACGCAGTGGAAACCTAATCTTAAGACATTCCGGTCACTTCGCAACGCTTAATTTTGAAGAGATTGCTTGTTAAGTGGTGTAAGTTAACGCTGCGCTATGTCTTCTTACCTGACCATAGAAATTGAAATATGCTGCTCATTCCCTCGAGTGAAACCAAATCTACAACCGCTGTGGTGACATAGTGTCACCACAGTTGTAGAGGCTACTGCGTCACGAGGCCCCTGATATATTCATTTGGTTATTAGTATCTACTTTTTAAAAATATAGTGTATAACTATAAAAAGAGGCCAGTCGCGGCGCAGCGGCACGAGGTGTGACTGTAAAACCGACTGGTTGTGGGTTCGATCCCTACTCGAAGAGATGAAATATTTACATCAATTTATATTTCCATTTCTTCGCTCTGGTGTCGAGGTTAAGCGCGGCGTTGAGTTCTGCCACTCAACACGCAATGCCTCCAGAATTCGGCAGAAAATGGGGAACGGAGTGTCTTAACACTAGGTTCCCTCTGCCTACCCTGCTATGTGCGGGATACAGCGTGAAGCTGATTTTATATAATCTACTAGTTAATTTAACCATAGATAATCTAATCTCCACACATTTATTTCTCATCAAGTTGGTTTAGCTAAAATACTATTTCAATATTGGTGTAGAGATTTTTTTAGTCAATGTTACATACATTATATGACAAAATAATATTAAGCCAGTACCGGAAAATGTCAGTAATATCCTGTATATTACGGTTCAAGAGACTTATATCGAAACTGGCCCATATATATTTTAATTTTTATTTTATTGTCTTTTCAGCGACATTTCGTGAAGAAAAATGAATTAACACAATACCTCCAGAATTCAACGGAGAGTGAGAAATGGCAGTGTCTTAATAGGAACGAAGTGTCTTAATACTAGGTTTTCAGGTTCCCTCTACCTACCCTATATGCAGGATACAGTGTGAAGCTAAAAAAACGTTATGTTAGAAAATTTAAGGCTATTAGATATTCATATTATATGGTCTTTAAGTTTTGGGAGTTAATTTTGCGATAACCCAAATGCAATGAGGGAAGTGGACGAACACGTAAGTGTGGAAACAGCTGGTCTCCTCAGCCAATAAATAGGACATACAAAATTTTCAAAATTCAATAATAAAATAAATAATGAAGAAGATATTTATTACCTTGAGTGGTGGGTTAAATTTTTACTCAGGGGAATGAATTATTTTCATTTTCTCACCCTGGTAACAAACAAGGTACGGCTTTAAGTTCCTCCACTCTACATGTGTCGCTTAGAAAATTGACCGATGCGTAAGGAACGGAGTGACTTAACAATAGGTTCCCTCAGACTATCCCACTATATGCGGGATACAAGCCTTTACCTATCTATACCTACTTAAAGCTTGCTAGAAACATATTAAATATAAAATATTAAAACATTATATATTTATTTGTCTATATAGAAATAGTTCTATCATTCTAAACTTGAATTTCAAAGGTTATTAATGCATACAAATTTATGTTTTCCTTTTTTTTCCAATTCTTGTAATGTCAATTACTAAGTTTCATTTTTCACGCAATCGTACTAACGAAATATAAAATTTACCAAACGTATTTAAGAGTCCACCTGCCTTTAGTGCGAATATGTATAAAGCATTAGAAAGAGTCATCCGGCACGCTTTGTGAGGAGCCCCAATATCTACAAATTCTCTACCGCCAGGACAATTGTTTTATAAGAGTTCGACTATAAACGCGACAGGTTGTGGGTTCGATTTCCACTCGAGGAATTCGAATATTTAATTATTTCATTTCCTCGCTCTGGTAACGAGGCAAAGCGCGGCTTGAGTTCTGCCACTTAATACGCAATCCCTCAAAAATTCGACGGAAAGTTGGGGCCGAAGGGTTAATGGGAACGGAGTGTCTCAACACTCCACCTCGTTATGTGAGCGATACAGCGTGACGTTTAAAAAAATCTAGTCTTATCGGCTCCGTAGCCAGTCGTGGCGCAGCGGCACGAGGTATGACTGTAAAACCGACTGGTTGTGTGTTCGATCCCAACTCGAGGAGATGAAATATTTACTTAAATTTATATTTCCATTTCTTCGCTCTGGCGTCGAGGTTAAGCGCGGCGTTGAGTTCTGCCACTTAACACGCAATGCCTCCAGAATTCGGCAGAAAGTGAGAAACGGAGTGCCTTAACATTAGGTTCCCTCTGCTTACCCTGCCGAGTGCGGGATACAGCGTGAAGCTTATCGGCTTCGAACCCATTAAATAATTATTTTTTACTGTATCTGTTATCTTTGGTGTATATTTTAATACACGAGTAAATACACATACTAATATTTAGCCCTAAGCCTATTACAGTCTAAGCTAATATTGCCTAAAAAAATAATATAATCTAGTATACAACGCAACGCAATGCCTACAAATCTCGGTGAAACGTAGGAAATGGACTACCTTAGCACTAGGTTCCCTCTACCTACCCTAATGCGTGAAATTTCAAAACAGCTAAACACACCAAAAATGAGAAATACCACAGAATATTCCTATAAAACATTAATTATTAAGAAGTCTAATAATAATGTCGATAGTCAACAAACAGCCAACACCTCTGAACAGCAAAAACCCGGTTTGAATGCGTCAAAGACAAGACACGGAGTGCTCACACCTCCGTCTTTGTGCGCGCACAATGGCTCTACAACCAACATAAAGGGATAAAGGCCCTCGACAGATTCGTCAGTTTGATAATGGGTTAGCTGATATGGACGTTTCAATAATGTCACTTTATTTTTTGATCGTCTTGTTATGTTCCGTGAAATTCTCTTTATACACCTTTTTTGTGTGTTTAATAGTTTTTGTGTTGTTTGACTAGGGCTGTCGATTTGTGTTTGTGTTGTGTACAATGAGGTGAGTGGGCCGTGGGTTCAAATTCGAGGATGTTGTGGTACAGTTGAGGAGTACTTATCTATTTGTATATGCAGGTTGCGGCTTCATATTCCATGCATCAGATGTTATTCTCTTTCTTTAGTTTTAGGCTCTATCCTGCATATAGAAAACTAAGCAGAGGCAACTTAGCGTTAAGGCACTGTGTTTTCTTCTTTCCGCCAGAAATCAAGATATGTAGCTCGGACATTACATTGAGTGACGGTAATCAACGCCACGCCTTGCCTCGCCAGAGCAAGAAACTAATTTGAATTCGAATTGTAAAAATAAATAGATCAGCTTCACGCTGTATCTCGCACACAACAGGGTAGGCAGAGGGAACCTAATGTTAAGACACTCCGTTCCGCACTTTCTGTGGCAGAACTCAACGCCGCGCTTAACCTCGACACCAGAGCGAAGAAATGGAAATATAATATACTCCTCGAGTGGGGATGAACCCACATCCAGCCGGTTTTACAGTCACACCTCGTGCCACTGCGCCACGACTGGACTGAATTCGAATTGTAATTTTCTTAAATTAAGGGAAAATAGAATAAATACTGATCTCAGGTTGACTTAGAGTAAAATATGGTTATATAACAATAACAACACTATATTTTTACATTGTGAGATATACCATATATAAATAATAAAAAGAATATAAAATAGTCGTCAGTAATTTCTTTATAAAATCGTTTTTAAGCCACTAATTTTGAATTTTGCTCTACCAAGCTCTACAATTGTAAAAATATACATCCGGCATAAGTCAATTTTTGAATGTAGTTATACAAAACTAACATGGCGAAGAGACAGCCATAAACCACACAGATGAAACTACTGGACTGGATTAAGCAAGTAAAATTAAGCAAGTAGATGTATGAAAACCGGGATATTACATTTTAAGTCCTAAAATCCTGTCAAATAAAGTTGCGACCGATGACTAGTAGGTACTATCTTAACTACTGAATCTTACTTCAAAATAGAAGCACTGGAGTTAACAGAGAAACCTAGTGTTAAAACACTCCGTCCTATATAAAGTAAAGTATATGTACAGCACTTTAACAGAGAATTACTGTCCCTCTGCAAATTTTGGTATCTTAGAGTCGTATGAATTTATTTTGATTTAGTTTTGATTTATTATTTAATTGTATTTTCTTAGTGACGTGCTCTAAAGAAATTAATATGAAATAAGGAAATAAACTTTTAAACATAGTTTTAAATTATTTTTTAACCAACAAAGCATATACTATTTACTTAAAAAATATTTGTTTCTTATGTAAAATATATTTTTATACAACTCTTCTTGACTTCTTACCAATATTAAACTTAAGATTATACAAAAAATCATACAACAACCTCTATCTGGAAAGTTGGTTAAAATTTTAATTTAAAACTATGATTTAAAGCTTATTTTTCATATAGAACAATAATGCAGCGCGTACGCATTGGAAGGGTCGCTTTGTTCCGCTGAATTAGGTACCCGCACAGGCACAATGCACTCGTCGCCGTATTGATTGGCCTACCTATACTAAAACTTGTACTAAATCTAACCTACATATATATAATAATAACTTCTAATGTCCGTCTGTAGAGATTATTATTAGTAGTAAGAGTGATATATTGGAATATTAAATTATAGTATTTCATGCTCTTTTTTTCTCTTTATTATTTTTATGTGCTATCTAGGTATTTTATATTTTTAAATTTTGATGCCTAAAATTACCTGTAAGTAAATTAATTGCGATAAGGTATTCGTCTTTCTGTTTGTTTTGATATTTTTGTAATTTCTTTTTTGTTTGTAAAATATATTTTATGTATGCAATGAAAAATATCATTATTATAATGCTTTATTTCGCTCCTTATATATTTATCTAGTAGGCAACAGAAGTGTCTTAACATTAGGTTCCCAGGTTCCCTCTGCCTACCCTGCTATATGCAAGATACAGCATGAAACCAAACAATACATATATCTTTCGTCTATAATGCCCTAGGCATTTACCAGTTAAAGCTTAAAAAAGCTTTTCAATATTTTATATGATTTATTGTAATTTTAAATGAAATTAAAAGTATTAACAATTAAAATTGAAATAAATGAAAAGACCTTAAGATTCAAATCACTCTTACAATATATAAGTAAATAATAAAAATATAATTATTTGTCCTAAAATCATACATTTATTGAAAATTTAATTAAAAAAATATGTATACCTAAATGCAGATGCAACGACAGTGAGTGCAATTTAAATTAAAAATGCATAGAAACGAAATAATTATAATTTTCATCCAATAATGAGGTGTTAGCAGTATCTAATGAACCAGAGGTGTCTGACTGAGGCGTGATTGATGCGGAGGTGTCTCCGTGTATAAATACGTGGGGAGTTCTCTCGATACTTTGAAAGATCAAAGGTCACACTAAATTTAATATCGCAAGTTACTTAACACTTTTAATAATGTATTTTTGATAATTTGATATAGTCATATTGAGTAAAATATGAATAATAATACAATATTAATAAGATCAGCTTCACGCTGTATCCCGCACACGTCAAGGTAAGCAGAGGGCACGTAGTGTTGATGCACTTTATTCCCCATTTTCCGCTGAATTTTGGAAGCATTTCGTGTTGAGTGGCGGAACTCAACTCAACGCGCTTTGCCTCGAAACAGGAGCAATAAAAATGCAAATATACATTTAAATAAATATTTCATACCCTCGAGTGGGGATCGAACCCACAACCAGTCCGGTTTACAGTCACACACTAGTGCCTCTGCGCCACGACTGACCGCGACAATATTAATAATTAAATTATTCTAACAAACAATAAAAATATACGTATGGATTTCCATTATTATTTGCATAAATTAATATCGATATTAATATGTCTCTTAGAATATTAACATATTTTTTCAAGACAATATATGCTATATCATTTATTTTTTTATTACACTTTAATCATTATACTGATATTATAAACAAAAAACTTAATATACATACACAACTTAAGTTATAGAAGGAATTTTATAAATGGAAAAAATGTAGAGTAGTGCCTACTCTACATTTTTTCCATATATATTCTTTATATATTTTTTGTTATTTCGCTTTAATTATTTACACATACCTAGTATAAATAGTAAATTATAAACGTAAATTATCCCAAATCATTAAAAAAATATTAACTTATTATAATATCAGCAGAAAAACAGTTAATGTAAAATAAAAGTTTATTATTCGGCGTCCGACGGCGCGCGGCGCGGTCATGTCATATTAATAACCGGATTCTCGTACATTTATAAACTAATTGAAGTTCTTTTAAATTTTAAATATATTTTATATTTTAAAATATGTAGATTAAATAATATCATTTACAAAATTACATAATTGATATTGTACCGTAAATAATATAAAATTATCGTTTATAGAATTTTTTGCTTGCACTTCTCTACGGGCGATATAGTTTTTTCTTGTCTATTTTGAAATTATTATTATCTAAGTATTATATGTATAAAGACTAAAAAATAAAATAATTTACTATAATTTATTTTTTACTCGGATACGATTTTTTACACGTCTTATAAAAAATCTTATAAGCATATCTTATAAGTAGGTATACTTGATCATATAAGTACTTGGATATTGTTATCCTATAAGTTAAAAATCCTATAAGAAATTAATGTCTGTTTTGTAAAGGAAACAAATTATTTTTCATATATTCGAAAAAATAAAACCTTTTAAAATATTTATAAAGAATGTAGAGATGTCATATAAAAAAATATCTTATAAGAATTGAACATCGCTCACTAAATTGTCTCTTTATTTACAAATTACAACACAAAACGAGAGGACACGTATCGAGTTACAAAATGGTTAAGCCGATGAGTCAATAATAGCTCTCAATAAATCCTCAATTGGCTCTACATCGAGTATGAAGATGACGAAATATTATATATCTAGTGCGCGCGGACTAATCAACAGCAACCCAATATGCCGACGCTCAAAGACCTTTGTGTTGTTCAGAATAAAGGGCTAATTATAATAAAGAAAAAACGCTAATTAAACGCGTCGAACAACCAGCCGCCTGCTCACAGCCGCCTGCTTACAGCTCACAGCCAGGCTTTGTTAGAGGCGAGATACTCGATCGTGTGACGTGTCATTCTTAATTCTTATAGGATTTCTTTTTTAACTTTTTTGTTATTTTAACGGTTTTTCAATGAAATGTCATCGCGTTAAATGTGCTTCGAGGTTTTGTGAAGTGTTGTGTTAAAAAAATCTTGTTGGAATTATTTTTATAAGTATAAAATGTCTACAATAATATACGTAATACATTTACATTGTATTTTATTTTAAAAGTAAAGCGTGCGTCATAAGCAAAAAGAATATTAAGAAATATATTTTTTTATAAATACAAATAATGTAATTTCAATGACTACACTCACCAGGCGGAGGATGTAAGAGCGGTGGTCCCGGTAAGAATGCAGCAGCTACAGCGGCCTGTGCGTTGAAGGCGGCAGCGTAGGCCACGCGGCTCGCCATCGAGGCCGGCAGAGGGAACTGCGGCGTGTATGCGGACCGGGGCTCTCTATTCTCTGACAAATTGAGGACTCTATCACTATCGCGGTTCTCGAAGTATCTGTCTCTACTCTCTCTGTTGTCGGAGAGGCCCAGCAACTCCTGTATGGCGAAGGGGGAGCGTTGTGGCGCTCTGGGCGCGCTCGCGTTGGCGCTCATCGCTTGCATCTCTACGGCTGGCGGCTCTCTTAACAACTTTGCATTATCTGCCAACTAAGTTCGATCCGCTTCATAGTAGAAATATATCACAATTGAAATTTGACGTTCAATTTGTTTTTACAATAAAAAGCGCACTTGAAAAAGTTCCAAACTACACTTTTCAAAGTCTAAATAAAGTTTATTAATATTTAGGCCTCAATTTTTATTTCGTTATCTAAATATTAAATACAGGAGAAAATTTTCCGTAACAGTGGAAAATCGCGAAAATTCCCCAGACTGTGTATTTGAGTAGACGACACGAGCGCTCGCCGCGGCGTCCGGAGCGCTTCTGTCCGCGGCGCCGCCCGCCGCTTTGTAAAAACGAGCAGACCCCCCTCGAGGCCGGCGCGCCCGCTCGCTCTCGAAAAATCCTAATTCACAACCCTCGCGGTACCGGGCACTGCCTTTTGGAACTGAGCGTCGGCCGCGCGCCCCCGCGGGCCCCCGGCCCCCGCGGCCCACGGCGCGCGGGCGGGGCCTCCTAATAGCCAATACGGATATTTTGTTACCGCACTCTATTGGCCAGATTTCTTCGCGGGGGACACGCCTACTCAACGATTTGTCACGCAAAATACAACTCTATTTTGTTGCGTTACGTTTCACAATTAACTAGCCTATGTTGGTTTGATTTAATTTTGATTAATTGTAGAAATGAATAGAGCCAGCGTGAGCCGCGGCGGGCGCGGGCGGCGGCGAGGGGCGGGCGGCGAGGGGCGAGGGGGCCCGCGCGTCGCAGGTGGATAGGCGCGTATTTCCCAGCCAGTGTGCCCGTCGCCTTATTTAGCCTCAATGGCCTAGAGGGAGTATTGGTTTACGCATATCCGCAGTTTCACACGAGGGTATAGTATCCCATTATCGATCATTACCTATCCTTCTGGTGCGGACGAAATAAAGACAAAACACGATCGACGCCTACAATGCCCCTGCGACCGTCCTTTGAGCCCGAGTATGGTCGACGGCGATTGTATGGCAGATAGCTTTGACAGCGTCCCTCGAACACTGAACAGTAGGGGCATGGCTAAGACAGCTTTGTTTTACTTTGAAAAATATCGTATCCAAATTATACTCTACGTACAAATAAATGCAGATCTGTACTCATTTGTAATGAACAAATATAAATAACGTAAATTGAAATGTTTAAAATGTTGTATTTGGTCATTTTAAAAGAACACTTGTAAATTAAATACGAACGTAAGATTTAACATTAAAAGCAAATCAGGTTAAATTATTTGTAACAAAAATAATATTAAATATTGGTTTATTTAACATATAAACAAAAAAGTATTATATTATGCTTTTTAATCTAATTACCAATTTCGATAAAATTACTACATTTCATAATCAGTGTATTAAAATATTAAATTTCATAATTTGTAACATTCCTCCTCTATTTTAAAAGCGATTGTACAATAATATACATTACAAATAAACAAACATTATTTCATAGAAGCTTACCAACTACTGCCCAAACTCTACATTTAGCGTCAATCTCTCCCAGCGACGGTTAATCTTGTTAATTTGTACTTTCACATTAAGCTATATTTGTTAACTGTTTTTATACACTGGGACAGATATTTTACAAGAAAATAAATCGATGTTACCATTTAAATATAATTAGAAATATAAGAAATACATTTAAAAAATATAGTCAATCATTTGATAATCTACCCTTAAACTGTATCATAAATTATAATAATTAGTCAAAATAATTATCGTGTTTAGTTTCAAATGATCATTTCAGTTTAAATGTATATGAGCGTAACTAAATAAATGGACATATATTTAAATTTACGTGAATTTTAACAAATTTAAGCAAAAAAATATGTAATTATTAATCAAATAAACTAAATAATCAATGAAAAAACTAAAGCTAAATAAATATATAATAACAGTGATAAATGAAACACCACAATCATTTAACACTACCACACTACGTCAAAGAAACTTCAGAAAAACTATTTTTTTAATTAAGGCAATATTTAATCGTACTATAATTGCACATCATCTCACGTCACTTTATACTATAACTTTACTTAACTTTTAAGTAAAAAAAAGTAAAGAAATCATAATTTTTCTCCCAACATACGCGTTGTGCCGACAGAGAGCGATTGGAAACCAACAAAGAAGTCCGCGAGGCGGCTCGGTAACCACTGAGGCATGAGGGAGTACAGGAGATACGTGAGAATTAATTAGTATCGCATGCATCCAGCCATCGAGACGGCCTTTGATCTCTAACGAAGGCATGCCAATGACGGCGTCTACTTCACGCCGGTGCAGTGTATAATGAATTATCTATAAGTATAAATCATTCATTGAGAAATCTCTAAAACCAAGAAGCGTATTAACTTGAGATTTCGTATGTCTCTTATAGAGTCGAGTGCTAAGAAAGGGTTTGGATTTCACTCTCAGTGGTTGTGTGATATTGAAAAAAATATATCTTAAGTTTCAAATTTTTGGTAACAGTTTTTGACAGCAGTTCTTGACGGAGCTCTACATTTTTTATTGTAAAATAAACGTTTTATACTCTATGATGATGGAAAATTAATAAAATAATATGAATCTCTCTTCCATCTCTGTTCACGTCTGTCATGACAAAATGTCAGTTTTTCGAAACATTCAAGAAAAACAATAATAATTGACTAACTTGCCACAAACCTCGCATTACTGTGACGACTACTTACCAATCCTTTTGACAGCGGTGAAGGGTCGCAGGTACAAATTAATTAGTAGTAGAAAAGTGCATTTTCCCCGAACGAGACTCTTTGAGGCTCTTTGATCTCTAACGAAGGCGCCAATGAGTGCACTAACCGACCCGCAATCAACATTATGGAAATTGCAGACGGTCTTCGACACCTTGCAAGGGATCATAACGAACTTACATCTACTTGCATCACGAGTACGTCACAGCTCTCTCTCTCTCTCTCTCTCTCTCTCTCTCTCTCTGTGCTTCACACGTGATTCGCGTTTTAATTGTTATTATTTTAAATATTAACATTTTTGTGGTGAAATTCGAAATGATTGAACAGATTTTGATAAGGTTTCCAATTGTAAGCTGACTCTACTAATACCGATATTTTTAATAACGTAAATTAAATGTAAAACGATGGGTACTTCTAGTGATAATAATATCATTTAATTAGAAATTCATAATTATATGTATTTGCAATTACCAAAAACTAGTCTAAGCTTATTAATTAAGGTTTTTGACAAGAATAAACATACTGCTTACATCAAAACGTGAACAAAAAAATGATAACACGAAAAACAGCATACAAACACCAAACTATGGTGAAATTTGCAAAAAAATAATATATAAAAACTATAGAAATAGCCACAGATGTAAAAAAAAAGGTAGAAAAACATCGTGTGAACGTGGATCTCGTATTTGAATGGCAAGTCGAGCATTGAGGCTGTAACGTGAGCCGCCTCCGTCCCACCGCCAGCGTCAATATTGTGATAGCGCGCCTCAACTGAGCGTCGAGCCTTACGCACTATTCGATGTTTGTTTTATTATTCTAATACTCTAGTTTTTTTTAAGGCTTAATAGTGTTATAGGGAGTGATTTTTTTTATAAAACGAGATATTAAGTGAGGTTCTAATAGCGCAGCGGCACAGAGTCTAAGGCTTGAGGGTTCAATTTCTATTCTGGGGAGTGAAATATTTTAATTTCTTAAGACAAGGTGCAGCGTTGTATTCGGCCACTCAAAACGCTATGTCTTCAAAACAAGGCGAAAAACGAGAAACCTTAACAGTAGCTTGCTTCTGCCTTCGCTGATATATTCAGAGTAGAGCGTGAAGTTAAAAAATTTCAAAAAGTGATTGTCAATTTTATTTATTACAAGATGTAGTAACTTTCGCTAATTGTAAGTTTTTTTTTATTTGAAATATCATATATTATCATATGAAAGTATAAGTCTAGATTCTAGCTGCTAAGGTTTCTTATTTTAATTATTTTCAATACCCTGCTCTAGTAGACAAAGCGCGGTGTTGAGTTCAGCCACTCAACACGCAATGTCTCGAAAATGAGGCTATGCATGTAGAACGGAGTGTCTTAGCTCTTGGTTCCCTCTGACTACCCTCCCATGCGCAAAAAGCGTGAAAAAATATAACTTATCAATTTTAGCTTTACTGTTCAGATTGTTTAACATAAGATCAAGCTTTAGCTCGGTAAGCTAAGACTAACTATTTTTTTTTCTGCTTCACGCTGTATCCCGCACACGGCAGAGTAGGCAGAGGGAACCTAGTGTAGGACACTCCGTTCCCCACTTTCTGCCGAATTCTGGAGGTATTGCGTGTTTAGTGGCAGAACTCAACGCTGCGCTTTGCTTCGACACCAGAGCGAAGAAATGGAAATATAAATTTAAGTAAATATTTCATATCCTCGAGTGGAAATCGAACCCACAACCAGTCCCAGGTTTTACAGACTAACTAATGCAAATTAAATATTAATAATCCATATTGTATAAACCGAGGCCACTCGTGGCACAGGAGCATAAGCGTGTGACTGTAAGCGCGACCGGATGTACGTTCGATTCCTACTTGAGGAATCAATGAGAACGGACTGTCTTAAGACTAGGTTTTCAAATTCTCTCTGCCTACGTTGCTATGTACGGGATATAGCGTGAAGAATATTTTACTTAAATATGTAAAATAAAATAATAATTCCAAATTCATCACAAAGTTTCTCACAATATAAAGACAAAAACGTATGTTATTTTTTTTTTATTTTTTTGTTTATTATCAGATATTTATTTCATTTATTATATTTAGTATATCAATGAGGTCCTCGTTGCGGAACGGCACGACGTCTGGCCGTAAATGTGACGTTTATCGATTCAATTTCCACTCGGGGGACTTCAATATTTTCATTTCCTGGTTCTTGTTATAAGAAAAATTGTGGGGTTGAGTTCCACCACTCAACACATTTGGAGGGGCTATGGTTTTCGAACTTCCATCAAGTCGCAGCAATTAACAGAGTTACTAGGTACTTGTACTTGCTCTACTTTAGTGTTACATTTATACTTTTATTAACTATTTATCTTTAATTTCTCTTAAATAGATTAAAAAAAAAAATTGCTTGTAGATAATATTCTATTCTACTTAAAAATAAATTGTTTTAATAGAATTTATAAGAAAATCACTATATCTTGCACCAGTCTATATCCCCTATCACTTACACACTTACATACTTACCTTCATCTACAGTAAACAAAAACAAGTGTTTAATACCATCGAACCCAAAATAAAGTTATGAATGATAAACATTTTGTAGTGTTGATGGTGAACAATAAAAGATCTACTCACTGTTATCACTGAGTACATTCAACACCACTTTAGAGTACATATAGTTTAAACACAAATAGTAAATCACGACACAGTTTATACAAAAGTCAACCACAAATATATATAAAAGAGAACACAAGAATTACAACAATATTACCAAATAACTGAGAAAACAATGGAACGTATATAAAGCGCATCGAGTGGCAATCATCGACTGTTATATATAAAATATGCCGTCGACAAGAGGGTAGGCGTAAATGTTAGAACACCTTACCTACCTTTCATATAAATACACTAAATACGAATACTTACTATAAAATATATAAATTAAATTAAATGTATGTTTGCATATAAGTGATAAATAAATAAACTACAATATATAAATAACACATTAAATAAACTATAAATGTAAATAATAGTTCCCTACAATTTCTTATTTAGTTTTAAAAAGTAAAAAAACGAGATTTGAGATGTCACCAAACACACAGAATAAACTAATAGCATGATCTCTAAAAACCTTATTCTCTGAAAGTTTATTTCAAAATATTTAACAAGTCTAAGCTTGCCAAACTTAGTTCTAATTTAGACGCTGTCGTGTCACAACTGTTAACTTAGATGTAGGTTCGTATGTGGAATTGTATATGATATTTTCTAAATATTTTTTTTATTTCTCTTGCCCCTATACATAGACAGAGTGTTCATTACATTAGTATAGTATTAAAAGAGAGACCTCTAAGTACCCAATATAATTTCAAGCGTAAATTGTAAAAGGAGTGACACGTCACTAATATCGCTCTTCCTCTCACATAAAATTAGGTAAAAATATAAAAATAAAAAATATATAGTCTTAACACGAGTGGTTTACTCAACCCTTTCAAAAGTTTCATTATCCAGGTTATGGCTCCATCACCAGACCAGCCATATTTCAGACACCTGCCATATTACTGTAGCCCTAGTGTCATCATCATCATGTCATACAACAAATGGATCAAATTAAATTTTTAATATTTAATTACATAGTTACAAGTATCCCGTTGCTCATTCCGAACGGGCACAATGTATGACTGTAAAATCGACTGGTTATGGGTTCGATCCCCACTCGAGGAAATGAAATATTTATTTACATTTATATTTTCATTTCTTCACTCTGGTGTCGAGGCAAAGTGCGGCGTTGAGTTCCGCTACTCAACACGCAATGCCTCCAGAACTCGGTCAAAAGTGGGGAACGGAATGTCTTAACACTAGGTTCCCTATGTCTACCCTGCTGTGTGCGGGATACAGCGTGAAACTAATATAATTTAATTTTGATTTTACAATACAAGTCAACCAAAACGAGTGTGTTAAAAATTAAAAAAAGCTAAATAAATTTTAAAATAGGCACGTTTTTTAGCGATCTCGAGACTCTCCCACAGTCGAGGACGGAGTGTAACAAAACAAAGTGTTTTGATGAAAAAAGCTGACATCTTTGAGAGCACTTTAGTAGCGCTTATTGTCTCACACTCCGCTCGATTGTCTCGTATTTACCTCTACTCTAGTTCTCTTATAAAGTTCTTTTGGAAAAAGCTTAGAATGGTTTCCATTTAAAATGAACTTGTATCGTTTACCGAATAAATGGATCCCTAAAGTTCGTATTCTATGATTTATTTCTTATTCTAGAGTAATCAATTGTATCTTGTATTGACTATATCATTAATAAAAGCTATTTATTGTAGCGGTTATTATTTATAATTCGAGACGGGTTGTGGCGCAGGGGCACAAAGTGAGACTGTAAAATTGACTGGTTGTAGGCTCAATCCCCACTCGAGGAAATTTAAAATAAAATTTAAATTTATATATTTTTTTTTCGCTTTTATGTCCAGGCAAGAGCGCCTTTCCGACGAATTCGTGGGAAAGTGAGAAACGGAGTGTCTTAACACTAGGTTCCCTCTGTCAAATCTACTGCGTGCGGGATACAGCGTGGAGCTCATATCATTTTTAATTTCTTATTTACATATTAGTATAGAACTAGTATATTATTTTAGTAATTTTGAAAAACAAATGTTACATAATCCATGTATTTCAACGACGGGGAGTGATCTTAGTGTCTGTCACTTAATATGCAACTTTTGTAAAATGGAAGGAATGTGATACGACAGACTGAATCAACCTATTAGTTTTCATGGTGTGACTCAGGTACTAGTTGTGTTTTGTTAAAGTGTGGCAAAGCGCGGCGCTGAGTTCCGTCACTCAAAACGCAATTTCTTCAAAATTCGAAGCAAACTGGGGAACAAAGTGTCTTAACACTATGTTTCCTTTGTCTAACCTGCTGCTATATGGTTCGGCGGTTATGACGGTTGCGGATTCAATTTCTACTCAAGGGACCGAGCACTCATTTTCATATCCTAGCTCCGACACTAAGACAACACGGGGCGATGAAATGAACATTAGACATAAGGAATGGGATGTCTCAATATTAAATTTATTCTGCCTGCCGTGCTAGCTGCGGGGTACACAACGTGCAAAATTCTTTAAGTCACGCATCCCTTATATAGCAGAATTCGCAGAGGGAACTTACTTTAAAGACATTTTCGAGACTCATCGCCGCATCATTCACTAAAACCTATATCGAACCTACAACCATAACTTATAAAGACACTGTCGCACTGCACCGCTTTTAGTTTTAACTTTATAATATTTAATGATATAAAACACAATGGAATTGTTTTGTTTGGTTCGATCGGTTATATGTTATAATAGAGGGGCCATTGTGGCCGCGACGGACGGACGGACGGACAGGCGAGCCGTCAAATTAATCATTTCCGCCAACTAACGATCATCGATGATACGTTAAAGTATATTTTGTTATTAGTTCGTTGGAAACTAGGACTTCGAATATTAAAAAGTTATAGAAATTATCCAATTTGATGACTTGGCGTTTACTTTTTGTTGTTGAGAATATGTGTGTGTGTTTAAATAATTTATTGTAATAAGGCTTTATTTATATATTTTGTTAATTAAAAAATGTTTAGAGGCCGTCGTGGCACTAGGGCGTGGTAGTGTGATTTTGAACGCGACGGTCGTGGGTACAATGTTTATTCGAGGAAATGAAATACTTAATATTTTCATTTCCTCGCTCTGGTATCGAGGCAAGGCGCAGCATTGAGTTGGGAATGGAAATGTCTTAATCGAAACTAAATGTCTTACTATGTTCCCACGTTTCCTCTGCCTACCCTGCTTTTGGCTTTATACTTATTTAGAAAACGTATAAAATTTTGAATGTAGCGGTAACCGCGCCTCCTGGAAACCGACCAAAATTTTATACGTTTTCTAAATAAGTATTTTTCTTTCCTAAGTGTGGAATAACACTTTAAAAATGTTTAAAAACTATATCATTTTTTTTAGGTTTTTATTTCTAAATAGAGATGTAGTAGATACTACTAAAGGCCGCCCGTTAATTTGCGAATTGTAAAATCTCGTGTGTTCCTTTTCCGTAGAAATTTCGAGAAATCCTCTCTTAGTGATCCATACTCCTTCAGAACGAAACGAAGTAAGAAAGAAAGTACAAAAAGAAAAGAGAAGATAAGAAGTACAGGGGGGTGCATGCCTAATTTCAGCGTCCCCGTGCATTTTCGTATATTTTATTTAATTCAAACAATAAATATTATATAAATAATATGGGGACAATTTTAAAGTAAAACACGAAATGATTAAATTGTACTTGAGAACATATTAATATGCACCTGTTAAAATACACAAGCACTGTGACTTTAATAGATGCTACTTAGTTACTCAGTATATCTTTTATAACAGTGAAAAAAAAAGACTGTCGTAGCGCAGTGCACCTACTCGGACTGCAGTACGCCAGTTGTGGATACCATTACACCTTTACCCGGGGAAATTATGCTCTGCTAAAAAGACAAAACGCAATCTCAAAATTGGCATTACGTGAAGAAAGGAATTTCTAAGCACTGTCCTCTCTGTCTACCACGCTAACTCAGCATGAGACTAATAAAAAATTAAACAAATCATAACTTATAAAGATAATTTAACAATTTTCATTTAGAAGTAATATTTGTAAGTATATTTTAGATAATGCCTAAATTCCCGTATTCCCTCCCGCAAGAGGGCCAACTGAAAGTTTCCCTCCTCCCGCTCGGGTCGTTACCGATGTAGCTAAATCTTATTTATAGACGACCAAATCAACTTACGGCGATCGAAGTAATCCTCTTATTGCGTGTTTGTACGGAAACTTAATTGAACTTTATTTATGTTGCGTTCTTGTTAGAGATCGGTGTGTGTATGTATGTGTAATATTATAACCTAAAATATCGTGTAAAATACTATAGTGGATCAATTAAGATCTGTACGTACTTTTTAAATATCATTCATTTTCACACTCTGGTAACAAGATAAAGCGCGGTAACGACAACTGGTGAGCTGGTCTGATGATGAAGCCAGAATATGAATAGTAAAACATTTTTTAGTCTTAAACTTAAACTACATATTAATTTTTCCTTGATGGTCGTGAATTTGAATCTTTATGTTTATGTCCAGTGAAGTTTCATGTTATTAATGTTTCATGAAGAAATTGATACTGTTGATTTGTTCCATTATTATACAAAAATAGGAAACAAATAGATTTTGGTATTGTAAATTAATTAAAAAAAATAATTACAAATATCATAATATTTTTTAACTTAAACAGTACATAAGTACATGTTTTTTTCAGATTAAGAAACTAATATTAAACTAAAACTGAAATTCTAAATATAATTTAACTAAAAAAATGTAAAGTGAAAATATATTCTATAAATCAAATAAACGTATATTACAAAAAAAAATAATGATTTAGACGATGGTAAAAAATTTAGCACAACCCTATCAGTCAGCACTTAGCCACGCCCCCTGGGGTGCATAATTGTATAGTGTTATAGGCATTTCGCCTTTTGCCTCCGCCGCCGCCGCCCGCGCCGCCCGCGCACCGCAGCTACTCCGGGAAAAGAACAGTGCGTCTAGCTTTACAGCTCTTTACAGCCATTTACAGGAAACTAACAGACATTTTAAGTTACTTTTACAGAGAACTAACATCATTTAAGTGTAGAATGTATGTAATGTTTGTTAATATAGAGGATAATACTGGATCTTGTATATTATCTTATTATTATATTTTTATCCACCGATGCAAAAGGTAACGTTTTGGCCTGTAGGAGCTATCTGCGGCTATCAGCTTCTATCAAGGAAGGAACAATTTTTTTTTAAATACAAACAAATGAAGGCCATTGTGTATAATGTCAGCCATAAACCCCTTGATGGTCTTAAGAAAGTATAACAGTGTTATAAAAATAAAGTTGTATATGAATAAGTATCGAAGTGGTAGTTGTAATGAATAGTCAGTATTTGTATGTAATAATATAGATAATAATTGGTAATACATATGTAGGATCGACGTGTATATAGCTCTACATGTTTTGGTTCGTAATAATAAAATTGAAATCCTATAATAATTACATAAAACGATAGTGTTACTCACAATAATCACTTACTTTTATATAGATAGAGACCACCAGGGCGCAGTGGATGAATAATTAACTGTAAACGCGATAGTAGTGAATTCGAACCCCACACTTGGTGTAAGCGAAATTAAATATTTTAATTTCCCCTCTATAGCCATCCAAAGTGCGGCGTTGAGCTCCGCCTCGCAGGACGCAATATCGGGATTTTTGGCGAAAAGCACAGAACAAAGTGTCTTGACATTAGTTTCTCTCTATCTACTTTGCTAGAAAAAACTAGGACCAAATGTCAAGGCACGCGAAAAACTAAGTAAAGCTGAAAGAAAAAGGAAAAAAAAAAAACAGAATTCTTCTTTTCACTCTTAACTTTCTGCCACTTAGAGATGGATAATTATGGATAATGATATCTACTTATATAAATAGAGAATATGTAGGTATTATATACAATTACGGAACTTTAACACCGCCAGAATATCAAAAACATTTTCTCATAAAATTAAATGTATAATTTGAAACAAAACAAATATTTTAATAATTTAACACTGTTTAAAGTAAATTTAATAAAACGTCACCAAGCACACTTCAAAAAGAAAGCTGGCAAAGTGATGGTCTTTTAAAATTTCGCTGCAACGATACAATTATTGCACAATTACAATTATAACACTTGCGCGCATTCGCGTTGATATTGTGCGAGTTTTCATAGTGAAATGACGAATACGATATAGTTATGCTTACTTGTTGCTTTGCGGCGTTGAGTTCCGCCACTTAACGCGCAATGAAGATCGAAGACAGCATTTACGGTTAACTTTCAGTTTAATGCAGTCAAAAGCAAGCTTATTTCAATATAAAAATAGTCTCGAAAATTGAGTGAAAGTGGATGAGTGTCTCAGCATTCAGTTTCCTTTGCCTACTCTGCTACGAGTATATGCGGGATACAGAAGTAAATCAAAAATGTTATTCTTACTTTCAAAGTAGGGACTAATATTTATCTCAAAGGTTGATTAAATACTCTCACTGTATTTTCTTCATCTGTATAATCAATTCGAGAAACATTGTAGATGTGCGTTTGTAAAAAAATATAATTTTGGATAATATTTATATATGATTATATTTATTTTAATGTTTTTTTTTTTAATATTTTAAAAATTATATTCCACACTTAGGAAAGAAAATAACTTTCTTATAAACACACAGCAAATTTGAGCGTCTCAGAATTTGAACATAGAATCTAATACCGCTACGAACAAATTTTTATAAGATTTCGAAAAACAATATTTTTATAATTTCTGAAGAAAATGTAGAGTATACGAATAGATTGCTGAAAGTAAAAAGTAATTCGGTCGAGGATCAATCGCATCTCCAAGGATTACAATAAAATATTTTTGCATGTTGACATTGATTTCTTTTCTTATATGTCATTTTTTTCTAAGGTTCTTATTACTCGACACAGCGAGGGAAAATAACGTGTTTATGTATATATGTTTATCATACGCTATGTGTCGTTGTAGATACCATATCACACACACTATTCGTTTAGGTCAGCTGCTTTTGCTGATTTGATTTTATATTTATTAAGAAAATTATTAAATACGGTTATACACAATTCTAGTCAGATTACGAATGCATTATTAATAATAATAATAGAAAAAAAAATATGTCAATCACTAGCAATATTTCGATATAATTTGCAAATATCTTGTATTTTTATGAATACGTGTATAATAATGTAGAGTTCGTTTTATTGTCATAAAGTATTATTGAGATGATTGTATAGTATTTAATGTTTAATAGTCAGAGGTAGTAAGATACCACAATTATGATGTGCCTACCCGTTAGGTAGGCATTTTCCTAAAGATGATATTTCGGTAAATATTTAAATTTTAATATGAATAAAGTATTTTTGATATTTGCAACCACAGCCTCGATGGATTGAAAAATAGATTTGAAATAGACAGGCAGGGCGGGCAGGCTCGAGTGATTGATAGAAAATGATACTTCTTTTTTAGTTTATAGACGTAACCAAATGCTTATACAATAAAATTTAACAAATTGCGCCAAGAATTAATACATCGTTGTTGCGCCAAATGATTGACGTGTAACATTTCTTTTCGGATATATACTGTGTTGACGTTCATTTGTTTTGACTTGTTCGTGTAATATTTGAATTTTAGAACCGCAACTCAATTTGGCACTGACTGGGAATCGGAGTGTCTTAGCACTACGCTGCCTCTGCCTAGTCTAACAGAGTATATCAAATATTATATTGATTTCTATTGTGAGAAAATCTTATTGAAAATCCTTAATATTGAACATACAAGAACCACGCAAGCATATTTTTTAATAAAATAAAATGATAACTCAACATATTTTTACACATTAACAGTAGTACAAAAAAATAATAGTTTTAAATTTATTTTTGATAATTAGTTTTTTTATAGTATTATTAATTACGAGTATATATTAATAGCAAAAAAATTTTAACGAAGAAGATAAAAGAAGAAGATACAGCGTTGAGTTCCACCACGCAATTCCTCAAAAATTTGGTAGAAAGTGGGTTACGGATTGTCTTAACGCCAGGTTCCAAATTTCTGCCTTCTCTGCAATGTACAAGATACGGCGTAAAGGTAATAAAGAGGTAAATCCAAAAAGAATTCTTAAATATACATATTTGCCTTTCTTGTACCCTTCTAACGATGAACTAGGATTTAAGTACGTTACAAGATTAATATAAGATAAGTAAATATATATTTTTTAGTCATAGGGAACCTAGTGTTATTGACAGTCCCTTTCCTATGCAATGCACCATTTACTTTTAGATGAAAATAATTCATGCCGTGTGGGAGTCGAACCCACAACTGTTGCGTTTACAGTCAGAAGGCCTCATAACACGTACATATCTTATCATTTTTTTTAAGAAATCCCAAATTCCCAAATACTAAAACAATTCGCTAACCTCTCCCCGTTTAAACGCAACTAATAGCAAATATAAAACACTGCAACTATCTACTATAGCGCGTGTAGTGTACTATAGCGCGCGCGTATACGTATACCTATGTACGTGCAGCGCTATAGTTTTCTATAGTGGCGGTGTAGAGCACTCCATTATGCCGAATACTAATGACAGGCGTTGATTAAAAAACCTAAGTTGTTTGTGGGCGTGGCTAGCGCAGGGCTGGCCTCGCCGGCCTCGGTGCCGGTGTGTCATTAGTTATAGAGTAGAGTAGAGTAGAGTAGAGTACACGCTACTCCTCTTATCGTGTGTTGATCATAATGACGATTATAATGATAATGATATGCATACTTTTATTGGATTGTGATGTTTTTGTATTTTTTTCGTTTGATTTTTAAATCGATTATGATTTAGTTTTTTAGTCTGTTATCAATGATTTTACTATCTTTTGATAGCTAAACTGTGAAATCACAATAGATGGCGTTGTTGTTGAATGTTATTGTCTTTTTTTATTTATGTTCACTTTTATTTATATTTTAGTTTATATATAGATAGTTTATATATAGAAGATGCACTTATGGTAACAAACGTTCAATCATATATAAGACGCAGATTTTATTTTGAAATATCATTATTGTATAGATATTTTCAAGCAAAAAAAAAACATTATTGACTTAATTATTAAAAGTTTTTTATATATTTATATCAACTATATTAATTTTAGTATTACATGGCACAGCGTCTTAACGAGTTACTTTCATTTCCTTACTTTTTCGTCTTCGCTATAAGCGGGATACAGATATAATAAGCTAAACAATAAGTTATACTTAGTATAAATAATTCCTATTAAATGTCCAAAAACCAATTTCTCAAAACAATAATTTCCGTAAACAAGCACTCTGTCAAACAATTAGTAAGATTAACTAACTAAGTAACGTTAGGAGGTACAAGTCACTCAGAGTCGAAACACGAGTCCTCTCGACCGAGTGTGTGGGATCTATTAGCGAGGCGGAGGGTGACACAGCCTTGACTAAATATATCGAGTGCGACTTTGTAGGGATTAGAGGGCGATTTTATTTAGTTTTCTTTGTGGACTTGTGGTAATGTGTGTGAGTTTTTTTTTATTAAAAATGAAAATTGCGTAAAAAATTGGCGAATATTTTAAGTTATTTTATTGTACAGTTGTGATTAAATTATGATTGATTCGTTATCTTTTTTTAATTTAATTCGAAGACGAGGCACTTCATGTTGAAAGTCATTTTTTTATCTTTATAATAATATTAGTTGATAAAACGATAGAAAAAAAAACTAATGAGTAAACGCAAAAAAACCTTACTAAGTTTCTGCCAACTTTGTATTTTTTTAAACTATTGATAAAAGTAATATAATTATATTTTCTGATTTTGCGACTTTTTTATTGAGCTTTATTGGATTCTTTAATACTTTTTTAAATATAATTAAATAAAGAATGTATTTGTAGCTTACATTCCTGCATTTGTCATTTTCTATTAGTTTTAAGTCTTGCGCTAAAATCTAAACCAAACCAAAATGTTTTAAAATAAAAATATTCTTACAATTCTTTCTTGGTAACCCTTTAAAATACTATACAAATGGATAATAACTTTACTTTATTTTACATTTTTTGTCTTTTTAGTAAATTATATCCCCATATAACAGACGCACTGGAACAGAAACGAGAACAAAGCCGTAATATCGATATCTACTCTACAACTAACATGGCGTGACTCGCTAACAATCCCGAGAGGTTGCTGAAAAGTAAATGAATGCAGTGCTAGTTATGTAATCCCCCGACTTTACATGGGTTTTTTAATATTTTATATGAAAAATCAAATGTTGTTCTTTCATGTGAAAGTATAATACGTTTTTACTTAATGTAGAGACTGTGTTGTGATTATTTTGATAACATCTCAGGTCTCAAAGCTGGGGTGAACTATAATATTAAAATGCCTTAATGAGATTTTGTCTCTTATTAATCAACGATTTGTTGGAGACAATTTTTGATTTATAACGTTCTCTAATCTAAGTTGGTATTTGAGTTCTTAAGAAATTTTAACTCAGTATTCAGTGTTTAGCTTCACGATATTCTTTGTAAATAGCAGAGGAGGCAGAGATGACTGAGTGTTAAGACACTCTGTTTTCCATACACCGCACCGGCCAATCAAGTACCTATACTTATGTATGTATATAAATTGATCTGTTTTTGTTGTATACGTATGTATATGTTACATCCAGGTATGAACGTGTAACATGTACATATTTGGAAATATATATTTTTGTGTCTCATAATGTACCATATCACGTAGCCAAGTGATAATCCTTAATATATTGGATAGATCTATCCAATTTCAATCCAACTTTAATTCAGATATTGACTTTAGTTGAATAGTACTATGAATTATAAATACATTCTTGAAGTTCCGAAGACTTGAAACATTACCTAAATATTGAATAACATATTTGAGATGAAAATAAAATAAATATGTATATTTGAAAAAATACATGTTTGTCTTACTTTTCTTATACTTAGATGTAAAGTATATGTATAGTTTAACAACTTAGCACAAATATTATATTTGTACTTTATACCCACCGATGCTATTCTGTAGTCTGTTTCTTATCAAATAATTATCGTAATATTATCCCATCCCATAACTTCAAAGTAAACTTTCAAACTTCCCATTTAGTGTTTCACCCAAATCACTACGTCTCACTAACACTAACACTAACACTAACACTAAATCAACAATCTATCGACTTTCACCGCGTCGCTGTTACAACTGAAGGGAAATTATTGATCACAATATAATGAGTGGAGGAATCGGCACCAATCACAATAGAAGAGCCGCGCTCTCGCCGCCGCCATGCCGCCGGGCCATTGTTTTACACTGGCCAATTATGTTTGTGGTAATGTAGACCAATGGGAGCTGCGCACGCGTCGCTCTCACCTCGTGGGCCGGGCTTCGGCGCTTGATTGATGACTTTTGATTATTGATTGTTTGTTTTTTTTTATATTTGAGTATTAGTATGATTCATTTATTCTCATTTCCCCACCCTACCTACCCCGTCACGCGATCGGGATACAGCGTGATCTTCGATATCATAAACGTAAAATTTTATTTTGTACTAAACTACAACAATAAGATTGTTCTATTATTAATTAAAATAAACTAAATTGTTATTAGATTATTGGGGATGTCATATCTGAAGCTGTCCCGCTGCGCGATGGATGTAAGTAGACTCGCAAGGAAGATTATATTCAAATTATTTTCATTTCAACAGTCTAGTCGACAAAGCGGGACGTTGAGTTCTACCACTTTACAGACAATGTCTCGACAGTACGGAGTATATGGAGTGTTTTAACACTAGGCTCCCAATGCGTACCCTGTTGTGTGGGAATAAACGAAGAGCTGCTTATTGTTGTTATTTTTTTTCATTCGATTATACTGATGGGCAACTTATAAAATATACCTACAATTACTTTTCAAGAAAGTACATCGTATAATCAAAGAGCATTTACCTAGTGTCTAATCTCATTATAATCGACTCTATATTTTGAATAGCATCCTTCATCATTATCATCATCGTATTAACACGCCACTGAGCTTGAGAATCCACACTTTATTGTCATTTGACCCCATTCAATTAAAAAAAATATAATAAGTACCATATACACCTACTTATTATTAAATAAATAAATCATACTGTTAAGATACTCCATCCCCCAAACACCGCTCGATGCTTGTTAAATGGCGAAACTCAACACCGCGCTTTATCTTCCTACTAGTGAGCTAGAAAATGAAAATAATTCAGTCTCCTGAATGGGAATCGAACTCACAACTGTCCAATTTACAGTCAGGTATAGTCAGTAAGCCTAACACTGTTAGTTTTCAATCACTATCTAACTATATTGATGACGCATCAATGTTGTCTAATTTTAAAATGATATATTAGGTAGCAAATAATGCTTAGGCTTAAAAACTTAGCCGACGGATTTAATCATAGACTTTTACTACCGTCGCAACAGAGAATAAGAACATTTCGGTCACTTTGTACATAGCAAACATAATGCGGCGTTAAGTTTCGCTACCTGAGGTAAATATTGGAGGTCTGCCAAACGTCAACTAAGCTATATGCCCACAAGTCACAAGCCACACAAACAACGATCCAAATAATGCACGCTTCAATCTTACTCTTTCAAAACATACGTATTTATTTAGATCAAAAAACTAAAATAACAAAATGGAATTAACTTATTTATTTATTGCTAAGAATGTAATGTGTGTGCAGATAAAAATAATAATCGAGTATTTTATGCAAGCAAAACCACGAGTTGGACATTAGTTAATATCAAAATACCGTGTAAAAAAGTCTTTACCTTCCCTTTAACATAATATTTCATAATAATTTTACGAAATATGTAAACTTTGAATGCTCGAGAGTGCACCTGAAGGTAGACGGCAGTAGTTTCAAGGGAGGGCTGTATTTATGAACTCATTACTACTGTAGTTGAGTATAGTGCGTACATTTGTTATTCTAATTTTTTCCGTAGTGTTTCCTTTATTAATGGTTTCGGAACTAGACTTGTTTGTAAATTATTTAAATTTATTTTTCTTAGCTTCACATTCTGTACCATATATATATAGCAGACAAAATTTTTCGAAACACATGTTACATTTTTCGAAACATTGCCTGTTGACGGGTGAAACTGAACGCCGCCTTTTGTCTTCTTGCCATATTGAAGAAATAATAATATTTAATTTTAATAGTGAATGAAAGATTCCTTTTGTCAGTATACGTAGTAGAAAATTGCTAAATATAAAAATCTGTTATATAATTCTCTATTTTAGCATTTCATTACGTATACTCTCACAAAAACTGAATGTGGATGTTGTATTAAAATTATTGATAGATAATTTTAGTCCCTAATCTCATTAAATTCGATCTAAACTAAGTATATTTAATAAACATAAAAATATGTAATTAATTTATTTGGGATTTTATTGTACTATTTTACATTAGTGGGTCAATAATAATATTTTCTTATACATAATTATATAAAAGTTATAACAAATCAGTCTCTTTATATTTTTTTAGTATTTTTAAAATTAAAGAAATCAATTTTTTTGGTAATGATTAATTATTTTATTTGGCCCGCAGTTGTTTATATTCAATGTTTTTGGCAAAAACAATGTAGACGAGACGTGACTTATTGTCTTCAGAGTTCTGTTGTTGCTGTGATTCATGTCGGACAACATGCCTGAGGCGCTGCAGCATCGCAGCAGACGCAACTGCAGAAGTCTGTCAACACCATTTATGTCAAGATCGCGCAGAGGTGCACGCAACTGTGGAGTGGCCTACTTGCGGCAGTGTTTCCAGGGCGATATGACCTGGATAACCTCAAAAAGTGCCTCTATCTCTACCTTAAAGGCAGGCAAGCTGTAAGTAGCTCCTCTGGTGCTACACGGGGTCGTGGACGGCGGTAATCACTTACCATCAGATGACGCGTACGCTCGTTTGCCTTGTCTTTTACATAAAAAAAGGTATCAAGATGAATTTAATATTGAATATTCAGGTTAACGTTCGTTTGGAGCGCAGAAATAATCAAGTTTCAATGTCAACACAATCGAAAGATACGGGCACTTAAGCATCTTTTTGCAGCATTTTGTATGTAATTCGGCACATAATCAATAAAGTAGGTACTTACCGTGAACCTACCTAAGTGAGAATTTACAATATAAAGGAAAAAAACCGAAATGTGAAGAAGTAAGTGAAGTACAGTGAATGTATTTCTAGTAAGTGCACTAGGTACTAAAAATATTGTATATTTAACATTTTTTAAAGTGTTATTCCACACTTAGTTTCTATATAAGTAAATAGTGAATTTCTGCACTCCTTCTCTATGTGAACTATAACTGTTAGGACCAAATTTGATACCCATTCGTCCGCGTAATTTCTTTAGAAAGGGCTACAAGGTTTTGCTTCACATATTGAGGCCGTCGTGGCGCAGTGAGCACAAGAGTATGACGGTTGCGACGATTGTAGGTTCGATACCCACTCGGAGGATTGAATTATTATTTATTAATATATTTTTTTTTTCACTCTGGCACCAAGACAAAATCCCGACTTTGAGTTTCGCGATTTAACATACAATACCTCGAAAAATTCGATGGAAAGTGGGAGACGGTGTGTCTCAAGACTACGATCTCCCTGCCTATCCTGCTATATACGGGACACTGTGAAGCAGCTGTACGCCCAGCGCAGCGCATGCAACAGTCATGTACAATTTAATTAGTTTTTCAATTTAAGAAGAAATATTTTATTAATATAAAATTTAATAAATAAGTAGGTATATCAATAGGTATAAACATAAGGTCGTCTTAATGCACCAGGGTCTGACTGAAAACATGACGATTGGAAATTCGATGTCTACTTGGGGCACTGAATTATTTTTATTTCCTTGGTAACAGGACAATGCATGGCGTTAAGTTCCGCTGAAGTACCCTCTGCCTACCCTGCTGTACGCAATATACACCACGAAGCTAAAAAATAGAATAAGTTATGAAGGATTTACTTTCGCTAACTGTTATCTTAGCACATGTATTGGAGTGTGCGATATGAGGCCAGTCTAATAAACATACAAACAATATGTACTTCCAAAATGTATAAAAAAATGTATGACGTAAATAGACATTATGTCACGTTAATCGTTTCGATTGAACCCACTGTTCCTGCGTCTTACATACATATTATGTTTTTGTGTGAAGCAAAAATCTGGTCCATTTTAAATGAAAAACATAATTAAATTGAACTTAAAATATATAAAACTTAATAGTACCTCGTGAACCTTGAAATTAAGATATATAAATTTACTTGTATTTATATTGTATTATAAAAATTATTTAATATTATTAGATTAGATCATTAGATATTCTGTGACTTCACAATTCTTACGATTAAAACATCCTACTTACATTAACTGATCTTGCTAAAACACTTAGTTGTTGTTTATTAAAAATATCTTTTTTGTTTTCAGTTTAATTGTCAGTTTTAAAACGATATTTTAATCTAAATATCGAATATAAATAACTAGCATACAAGTTCTTTCAATCTTAATTACGTTGTTTAAAGAGTTTTGCAAGCTACACTTTGTAAACATATTAACAACATATTTTCAACATTTTTTAAATTGTTAATCCACACTTTGGAAAGAAAAATGCTTATTTACAAAACATATAAAAATTTCTACGTAGACTCGAACCCGCGCCTCCTGGAAACCAACCAGGCGCTCTCACCACTAAGCCACACGTTCTCATCAAGCTACGTCGAAATTTATATACCCTTGTTATTAATAAAATATTTCTTAGACTAAGTTGTGTTTGTTAATATACTAATTGATCTTTATTGGTAAGACATTTAAAAACTAAACAAAAACCCACTCAAAAAACAACCACAAACAAAATACTTACGTGGTTTACAAAAATAAAATAGAATAGCAATAGAATAATACGTATTAAAAGTCAAAATCCAATATCTATAAGGAAACAAAGCAACTAAAGTGACGCAACTTCTAATCGGAAACCAACACTTCCAAATTAATTCAATTTTAAATTATTTATTTAGAGGTCAGTCGCGGTGCAAAACTGTAACTCTAAATGCGACTTGCGCCGGTTGTTTTTTTGATCCCCACTCGAAGAAATGAAATATTTATTTAAATGTATATTTCCATTTCTTCGCTCTAGTGTCGAGGCGCAGCGCGGCGTTGAGCTCCGCCACTCAACATGCAATGTCTGCAAATTCGGCGATAAGTGGGGAACGGATAGATTCCCTCTGCCTACCCTGTTGTGTGCGGGATACAGCGTGAAGATGATTTGATGTTTTTTATTACTTAGATACCGTCATTGACATAAATCTTAACACTGTGTTCACTTAAGATCTACCAAATCAAACATATATGTATAAAAAACAAAAACATTGTAAATTAGTAGACATAAATGTAATAGATATTTAGTTAAATATGTAGAAAAAGGCAATCTGAATTACACGGACTCTCTTAGAAATGAAATACCTACACATAACTATAGGTTCCCTCAGCCTACTCTGCTACATGCGGTTCCAGCGTGAAGCTTAAAACAATGTTTAACCTACGTAACACGCAGTATGTACATATCTCTAAATTTTACTAACGGCCTGTGAATAGAATATCTCAATAGTAGTTACATATATTTTTTTTTCAGATTTTCATATAATTTTCAGCGTCAAATGTTTTTTCGTATAATAGAGATTGTGATTTACAATGCTTCAGACATTTTCTCCCAAGTAGGGCTCGAACCCACAGCCATCGCGTTTACAGCGAAACGCTGACCCATTGCGATATTGTCTCAGAGTATGTATCTATAAACTTTGAATAAGCAATCTATGTAGAATTTTATTTAAATAAAATTACACTAAAAGACTTGATTATCAATAAGACAACAAAGTTTTATTATTTTAGTAATACATATTGTATTTTTTGTTTGGAACAAAAAGTCGAAAAATATCATTGTGTTTTTATATGAACTTATATTTGTATGGTTTAGTGGTCAGACTCTTTGGACAGTTTCCAAAAGGCACTGGTTCGAGTCCTGCTACGTTGCTGCTTATAATAATAGTACAACGTGCTATATATGTATAAAGAATATTGTAAAAACAGCTATAAATACCCACTCTAGTGTTGATGGTGAATAATAAAAGGTCTACTCACAGTTATCTCTGCGTATATTCAACACCACTTTAGAGTACATATAGTTTGAACACAAATAGTAAATCACGACACAGTTCATACAAAAATCAACCACAAACATATATATAAAAGAGAACACGAAAATTACAATAATATTAACAAATAACTGAGAGAACAATAGAACGTATATAAAGCGCATCGAGTCGAGTTATATGTAAAATATGCCGTCGACAAGAGGGTAGGCGTAAATGTTAGAACACCTTACCTACCTTTCATATAAATATACTAAACACGAATACTTACTATAAAATGCATAAATTCAATTAAATGTATGTTTGTATATAAGTGATAATAAATAAATTGCAATATTTAAATATATATTAATAACACATATTAAATAAACTATAAATGTAAATAATAGTTCACTACACCCACATGGAAATCTGATGAAAATAACAGAGATTCACTCCATCTCCAACACTTATCGTATATAGTACCTACTTACTCGCATATATTTATGCTGTATTATGAGTAGATTTAAGTAGTTCCTATTCAGCATGTAGCAGGGTAGGTCACCATCAGCATAAAGATCGAGACATTGCGCGATAAGTAATCTTGTCATCAGAGCGAGAAAATAAAAATAGTTCACTCCCTCTAATGGGAATCGAACCCGTTCGTTAACAGACAGACACTATGCCGCAGCGCCACGACTGATATTAGAATCGACCATCAACCACGAAATTTAATTGGACGAAAAATATACAACGAATTGACTACATTTTTTCATATTACGTATTTAATTATATATACAATACATTACAAATCTATAACTTTAGATTCATTAATATAAATGCATAATTATAAAATTTTAAGGGTGTTAAAGTTTAGAAGTTAGAAGCGGGATGGTAGAACGCCGCCAGCGCCGCGAGCGCCGCGAGCGCCGCCCGGGGGCAGTTGTGACAGGGTGATTGTGGAGATCTCGAAACAAGTTAAATGACAGCGATCGCTAATGCTCATTACCGCGTCAACGCGGCGTCGCGGCGTTATAACGAGCGGCCGGCTTGTAACGAACCGATATCGCCAATCGTGGATACAGGGTGTTTGACTAGAGTTTCAAATTAAATAAAAATAAATATTTAAAAAACGTAGCTGACTCAAGTAATAAATTCAAAACAGCATCCTCTTGCTTTTTCTCGTATAGCCAGGATGACAGAGGAAAAACATACTGTCTCTCAGACAAATAATAAGCTATATTTCTAAATACGTTCGTAATTTTGCAAAATAATAAGTATGCTCAAGTTATTATGCAGGTTACATCGTGAAAAATCAATGCGTGTTAGAACTGATCGAGTTCAAGTTAACTCTTTCTACTCTCTCGCCCTTTTTGCGCGATTATTTATTGATTGAAATATAAGTATGCAATTTACTCTTACAATTTCATCGTAATCCTCAATATACCCGCTTCGCTCGCGGCTTCAAAGTTAATTCTCATATAGTTCTTAAAGAAAAATCTTTTGTAGAACATGCTGTATAAGAGAGGATGCGGGCGAGTTTTCGGCAACACATTACAATATAGAATAATTCGTTGTGAGCGCGGTCGAAAGTCACGATCTCACGTATCGGTGCCCGCGGCGATCTCGCACCCGCGCGCGGCGCCCCCAGGGGTGCCAGATAGTTGCATTTTGTCTGATGTGCCAAAACAACAATTACAATTTATTTAGTCTAAGTAATCTATTTGATTTTACAATAAAAATCCATAGTTTCCTTAGTTGCCTATATTCTGCTCATTTAGTTGCCATCTCATATGGGGTCACTCTACTTACAGCACAGTCAACTCCACACAAAGGCGCTAGCTTCTTTTACCTTTGGTTAACCAACATTGGGTCGATGCAGTCTTAAAGCAGCCAATGTAATATTTAAAATATCCATATCCACTTCTATAATATTGTGTAAAATTGTAACAAATCGTTAGATATAACCTAATTCGTTAAATCAGTCCGCGATGTAGTGCGCGCAACAGTCACGATGTCACGTTGTCACGTAGCCTCCGCAACACTCTCTGGTGTAAGGGTTGCTGGACTCGCTATTTTTTCTAATTCGATTTTTTTTTCAATTTATGCGTTTTAAGTGCACTTATATGACGTCAAACATTCAATATTAAACTATTTAGATAAAGATTATATAGACACATTTAAAGATTTTCATGAAATTTAATAAGTTTCTCTTATTACCAAGATTCCTTACTAAATTTAGTTGCAGATTTGTCTACATAACTACTTTTAAAGATGGTGGTGACTATGGTGATGGTGGTGGTAACATATTGACATCAATGTCTCAGTCTCCGCCTAAAACACCGGTACTACTGTTTCTTGTTTCTTTAGGTAGCGAGGAGAATTTGATTTGACTTATTATCTTACATTGATCTCGTTTTATTACTGATTCATAATAATGATATTCGGAATTAATATTTCTCATACATTCTGTGACAATTTACTTTATTTTAACTTCGCGTTATCCCACCTACCCAGATAACTAAGTGTTAAGACTAGCGCGTGGAAGTGAACATAATTCACTCCCTTGATGAAGAATGGAACCAACAACCATCGCGGTTACAATGAGACGCTGTCCCACTACACCACGACGGTGTCAATTAACATAAAAATAATAGCATCTCGATAATTTGTAATAAAGTATAGTAGCCAACCCTGATATCTAGGAATTAGTCGGTAGATGGTAGTCAATCGGACGTCGAGCGGCGGACGGAGGGCGGAGGGCGGAGGGCGGGCGGAGGGAGAGCGGTGTCAAGTTATAACAAGTTTGGACAACTCGCTAATGAGAGTAGCAGGATGTCACGCGCGGGCCACTTTGCTTCGACGGCGCCCGGCGTATTGGCCGTGTCACGCCGACGTGCCGTCGAACGTACCGAGATGTATTGTATTGACTATTGGAAATATTGCTCTTAACAATTCATTCCAATATTTTTCAAGTGTTTGAAACTTTTTCGCGTGACCAAAGTTTTGTTTCAGTTCGAGTGTCTTGAAAATGTTATTGTTTTGTGTATTTTGTAGGACTTTTTTGGGTTGTTTTAGTTTTTAGATTGTTTAGCTTCCCGCTGTTTACTCGCTGTAACAAGGAAGACAGAGGGAACCTAGTGCTAAGACACTTCGTTCACTTTCCACCTTGTATTTGAGACATTGCGGGATAGAAAAAGAAAATGGAAATAGTTCATATCCCCGAGTGGCGGTCGAACCCACAGTGGTCGTGATTGCAGTCAGATACTGTGCCGCTGCGCCACGACGGCCTCGATTGATTTATTAGATTAATGTGCAATAATTTAGAAATCATTGTTAAAGATCAACACTCTTACAATAAGAACGGTTTAACCGCCTTTTGTTCCTCCCTCTCTATGTTTTATCAAGCTAACAGAGATAATTTAATGTAAGGTTTTATTTCTACTTTCAAATATGGCCATTCTTTCCACATGTTAAGTAGTGGAACAAAACACAAAACTAACCAGAAAAATATGCTATAAGAATAATATTTCACCAAGTATTACTTCAACTTGCAATCCTTTAATCAGATACGTCCCAACTGAGCCATAATAACATTTATTTATTTTACACCTTCACGCCTTTTCCCGCATAGCAGAGTAGGCAAAGGGAACTTATCCACACTCCATTCGCCGATTTTCGCCCAATTTTCAAGACATTCCGTGTGGATTGTCAGAACTCAACGCCGCGCCACTTATTTAAATATACTCGTAATCAATTCCCCAAGTATTGTTGAACCCACAACCGTTTTGTTTCCAGTCAGACGCTTGCCTTCTGAACCACAACCTCATCTATGATAATGTAAATTCCCAATACTTCTATATAATTCATTGTTTTCATGACTGACTTTCGGACAGTTTTAGTTAAGTAAATCCTTTGCCGTCGTGACGCAGTGGCACATCGTCTGTAATTGCCAAGGTAGTGAGTACGACTACACGTTTGGGGAAATGAATTGTTTTCGTGTAACGTGAAAAACGCCGCAATTCCACCACACGACACGCAATGAAATGGAAAGGATGAAAAATGGGAAACCGTCTCGCAACACTAAGTTCACTCTGCCTACCTAGCATGCAGAATGCAGCGTAAAGCTAAAATAAGCCTTTGGCTTACTATAATACCTACATTGATCGAATTATATTGTAGAAAATCATTCAACACAGTAAGCTTTTCTCTATATCTCTTTTATTTACTACACTTCTCTACTGCCTTTAGAAACTATAAATATTTTTTTTATAAAAAAATCTGCATATTTTAGAGGCGGGTGCCCAGGAAGGGCTTCAACATCCGTCTCATGGTTATAGTCACATCCTGACGCCGCAACCTGCAGCTATAATATTCGCAGTTTTGCTATGTTACATCTAGTTCTGAGGTGAACCACGGGATGTGTACCTATAGACATATAAGACAAACACGACGCAGGCAGGCAGAGGCGTGTAAAATATGCATAATAATAAAGTTCTCGAGGTTAGATACGTTTTGGTATAAGATACTTAATTGCATTTAAATAGAAACTGCGGAAACCCAGTGATATACCTATGTAGCTGTGCCCCTTACTGGTCGACTACTTCTGAGTGAGATTGACCCCTAGAGGCGTTGATGCAGTTAGTCCAATCACTTTAGTTAAAATAATTGTAACTTTTTCATGTATACAAATACTATACAGCTAGATAGTTTGTTAGACCGAACGCGCTAATCTCAGAAACCTAGAATAGACTAAAATTGAAATATTCTTTTTGTATTGGATATTTTATATATCTAGCAGAGCTACAGTGCGTCACACTAACGCGCCTATATAACTCCATGTAGCTGCAGTTAGCACTGTACCATAGGATATCAATCTGATAAAGATATTCTTATATGGGAAAAAATGAAAGCATTTAAACTTAAATTCTGGTGAAGTTCCGGTCCAAACACAATTAGAAAAATATTTCTCATACAAGAATATGAGATCGGATTAAACGAACCGTGCAGTGGCGGGCACGTCACAGTCTGAATCCATCTCTATTTCTATTTGACAACGCGGGCGCAGCTGCAAATATAAGCTAGTATAGATATATATAAGAAATTAGAAAGCAACAAGCCTTACCAATATTTTAGGTAAGAAAATATAAACCAAACTCAACCCACGCAAAAGCTATTGGTGTAATTTACAACGAACTAATGAACTTTAACTTGGTTACTTACTTAGTTGACTTCTGTTTAGTTACATAATTTTACTGACTCGGGATCTATGGCGCAGTGGCACGAGTGTGGTACTAAAAACGCAACGATTTTGGGCTCGATTTTCTTTGGGGGAATGATACCTTCGTTTCCTCGCTTTGGTAACAAGGCAAAGCGCGACGTTGAATTCTGCCACTCAAGAAACAATGCAAGCAAATTTCAGAGATAACCTAGTGTTAAAACATTCCGTTCCCAATTTGCCGCTGAATTCTCGAGGCATTGCTTGTTGAGTGGCAGAATTCGACGCCGCCGTTTGCCTTGTTACCAGAGGCAGAGGCCCATCCTGCTATATGCGGGATAGTCTATAGAGAAAATTTTAAAAAGTCAGAGTTATATTTTTTTAACTGTGCTTTTAACAATATTTCTTTATTAGTTTTAAGTTATTCATATAACGTGTAGAAATACTAGTCGTAAAGTTTAAGACATCAAATGAAAAGTCTCATTTTTTCCGTTCCCATAGTACCTAATTTCGAAAAATTATATATCGTTAGTGCTCTACCATACTCCCTAACCTATACGTACATGCTAATATTTCAAAGTTTTCTAAGTCCCATAGCTTCGTCTGTACATTGTTAACATACACATAATAAAATATTTCTAACAGTGTCAACATCATGGTTTTTCGGTTCACCTGAGTAGGCAGAGGTAACCTTGTGCTAAAAATATAAAATATCACTCCTCAGAGTGGGGATGAACCCACAACCATTGCGTTTACTGCTTGTCTTTCATAGACAAATAATCACATCATTCACAGTAGTTATTCATAACTACGTCGTTGTTTACAAAAATCTAAAGATGAACATATGGTAAATAAATTCTGAAAAACACTCAATTTCGAAGCAAATTATAAAATGCTTAGACGCACTCCCTTGTGGCGTTTCCCACAAAGGACTCTCACAAAATTAAAATACAATTTTAAGATTGTTTCGTAACTCGCATCACACGCGAGTACCCTCGACTGGTGCCAGCCAGCCAGCGGGCGCTCCCTCTCTCTTTTCCCTCTGCCCCGAGGACTCCACGCGAACTATATTTTTTTGCTGACGGTACGGCGACAAAATGGCGGCGATATTTGCCCGTTTTCATATTTGGCCCCGGGGAAGGACCCTCTATGTAAACATTTCAAATAAAAATGCGCCATTACTATTTGCATTCATATCTAAAGAAAACATACATGCTAAATATTGCGAAACTAAATCATAACAGATACACACAACAATCAACTTTAATGCGTACAACATAAAGTCTATTTCATTTTGAGCGCGACAGCTCGATGCGTGCATTTGAAGGCCCGTCGCGGCTGAATGCGTGTGCTGCGTCTCGCTCTCTCGCAGGCGCGTGCGCGCTCCGTCTCGCTCGCACGGTAAGTAAAAGGTGGGATGATTGAGACGCAACTGCCAACTGCCACTGGGCCCATTATACACCTCGAGAATAGTAAACATGGCGAGTGATGTGTATTGTCGATATACTTTAATATATTGCAATAACATTTTTAAAATGTGGTTATTTATTAGGATTTAATCTATACAATTTCATGTTTATTTGTAATATCATTGTATTAAAATTTTAGTACATTTCATTATAATTGTGAATATGAAAATTAAAATGAAATTGAAGAACTTGCTTTTAAATTTCAATTACATTGCAAGCTACTGACGTAATGCTTCGCTAGACCAGAGAAACAAAAATATATAACATTTAAGCATATTTAATTTGTAAATGTAATTAAAACTCACAATCATTTGACACCTTAGTGTTGTGTTTGACAAGTCCGCGTATCGACATCGACAGCGCGCGGCGCGTCACGCGTCCGCACAGAGCCGCAGTTTCCCGCGCGCGCCAATGGGAGCGCGGCGTGCGGCGCGCGCCCGCGGCCGGACCAATCAGAGCGGAACTTTCCAGAAAAAAGTATCTCAAAATTATACTCGCTTGAATTGATCGCATGTTTTCACTTGAACCCCGGACTTGGACCGAGCTCTCGGCGGCCTCTAAGCCAACTTGGACCTTCCCACCCCGAGATAAGGGTCACCGAGCCACCCCCCACGCCTGAAGGGTGGTTAATTGTAATTGCTATTGCAAATGGCGTCGCAATACGCACCGTTAATCAAATAATCCGATTTCTTCACAGATTTTCTATTTAATAAGATGTCGACGGTATGAGGAGGTTCATTCGATAGAGGGAAATCTCACAGCGCTGAAAGATTTGCATTTGTTGATTTCTCTTCTGTTCCTACTTCCCTGAAATTCGAAGATAGTGTTCAAATGTTTGATTAATCGTGGAAAATTGACTTATGTTGTAATAAGGTAAATTAGTTTAAAAGTAAACATCTAAAGTTACAATAAACTTGGACCTCACCCTGGCTTTGAATACTTACTGTAAGGAAAAAAGAGAAAGTCAAGAAAATTTTTTTACGTACAGGTATTTTCATATCCCAAAAGAAGTTACGCTTAGCCAATTTTGTAAATATATACAATATATATTAAAATATTTTAGGACAACATCGAAACATTTTTTTTGTATAAGTTTGATAGAAATTCAATCTTTAAAAACAATATAGTTAACTATCGCTCAATAAATTTAGGTTATAAAAGGAGAATCCACTAAGCTTTCCATGGAATAATCATGCAGCTGCCCATCAAAACGCAGGGTGAGGAGCTCAGAGCAGTGCTGAGGACCTCTGCCTCTGACCTCTGCCTCTGTCAAGACTAGGTTAAGGAGCCCCGTCTGAGTTTCTCTCTATACCACCCAATTGATGATAATTCTACTCAGGCCGAGATCTTATATGAATATATTTATTTATTAATAATTATTAATTCTATGATTGATGAATTGTCACAGTTTTGAAAATAGATTTTAATATGTAAAAATATAAAATTCTTTATTATTTTTAGACAGGCCAGTCGACTGGTTGTGGTTCCATCACCACTCGAAGAGATGACATATTTATTTAAATTTAAATTTTCATTTTTTCGGTATCTTTCATTCGGTGGCTCTGGTATCGAAGCAAAGCACGGCGTTGAGTTCCGCCACTCAACATGCAAAGCCTCCAGAATTCGACGGAAAATACAGAACGAAGTCTTAACACAAGGTTCCCTCTGCCTACCCTACTGTGTGTGGGAAACATCGTGAAGCTGATTTTTTTTATTTTATTCGTTTTTACATTTTGAAATCTATATAAATATACTATTTGACTCAAATATACTATTTGACTGAAAATAATCATCATTTTAAGTCTTTTAAGTCTTTTAGTTTCACGCTGTATACCACCCGTAATAGGATAGCCAAAGGAAACCTGGGAACCTAGTGTTAAGTCCAGTGTAAAGTAAACACTCTTTTCCCATTAAAACACTTCCATTCCCCACTTACAGCCGAATTCTGAGCGTTGCGTGTGGAGTGCGAATGTGGAACTCAACGCCGCGCTTTGTAACGTTACCAGAGCGAGGAAATTATAATAAATATTTCACACCCTTATGCCACCTGCCCACGACACATCTATTTTCCTCAAAAAAATTAAAATAAGCACGAATTATATACACAATTGCTTCTAACAATTAAATCTTGCACATGTTACAATAAAAGCACGATAAAATTAAAAATGACATCGAAATGTCACAACTAAAAAAATTGGCCACAGCATCTTGTTGCCCATTGAGGTCCAGTCAAAACATTTTTTTTAAGATAATCCTATTGTAAGTGCCTCGCCGCCCACTCCGCCCACTCCACCGGACACTGCCATTGTGCCCACTAAGCCTCTTTGTCGCTTTGTGGGTAATGACAACAAACACAATGAAGTGAATGACGTATCTGTTCTGATGTCTTTGGATGAGGTGATTCGACACATTCGACGCATTCATCGTTCGTCGTGTTTTTTCTTTAGTCGTATATTCTCACCTGCCGTTGAGTGATGTTAATTGTTATCGGTTTTAGTTCAAAACGTATGATTTTCTTGATATTGCATTTTTTTATTACAAAATAAGCATTACACTATACCCGTACATACTCGTAATTGAAATTTATTTACTCAATAATTATTCACGTGGTTAAACTAATATATTAGCTTGTTTTAAGTATTTCTTTACATTTAAATATTTGAAAAATATCATTAGTTACTTACTTATTGACATCTCAGAAAGCGACTTTAATTCTCAATACATAAAACTAATAGGCGAATTCAGCGGAAAGTGGGGATCGGAGTGTCTTAACACTAGGTTCCTCCCTCTCTCTGCCTACTCTCCTATATACGGAATACAGCATAATTATGTATTTTAACGATCGCACATTTTCCCCGCTCGATGGCAATGAGGGCCACTAATGGTACAGATGTATAAAGATAAAGTCTATTAAAGGCTGTCGTGTGTACTGTCAGTCCCCTGACTCGTGTCTGTCCACTACTAATTGATACCTGACGCATTTCGTAGGTTATTTTGTAACTTTCTTATAATTGTATAATAATTTGTACATTAACTTACTAATCTATTCTGTCTTCATTTATATAAATTATGTTCAACTGGCAAGGCTGACGTATAAATCATAAAGTAGAGAACAAAATAATATATAAGGTATAAGAATATCTAAAACCACCAATTCAACCGCTTTCAGATCAATGTATATCAGGACTAAGAAATTAATTTAACAGATATAAAAAAACTGTGTTCAATACATGAAAAACTAAGGCAAAACATCAAAAGCTAGCTGAAAAAATATTTTCAAACTATGATTTAATATATGTACCTAATTAAGATATCTCTGAAAGTGAAAAGCTTAATAACTTTAATAAGTTAAATAACATTAAAATGATTGTTACGCAGTGTCCAGAATTGATCTATTCATCTCCATACTGAAAAAAATATGATGTTAATATGTCAAGAGAAAATAATAAACATTCGGGTCGAGCGAAAAAAAGATCTGTAATTTTCGGTTTCCCCAAATATCAACCTCCTACCTAGTCAAAAGAGCTCTTATTTAAAACTTCTGGTCTGTAAGTTTAATATCTTGAGATGAAATTTTTAAAAATGCAATTTGTACGTCATAAACACATCTTTTTTAAAGGCCCTAGTTAATATTTATTTCATCATTTTTATACACCACATTGTTTACATCATAGCTCTCAACATTTATAATAAAATTGCCATTGTTGTGTCGGGAAATAGTATATCTTCTCTCTCTAATACAAATAAAAGTATCTGTAGATTTGTGACTCTTGGTCCAGAGTCAGTAAATAAACCTCTATAACACTCTTAAGACACCTTTGTACCATCTGAGTGTTACAAATATACTCTACAACATCAAACAAATTACTTCGCGAAGTATTTTTCTAATCATTCACTCATTTCATTATTATTTCAGGGCTAGCTATCTTGTTGTTGTGGTTCATTCTCTTCAATTATAATCATTTGATGCCTAAATTTAGTAGCTGGTAGTTGGAATTTATATGCTTTTTTCCTATTTGACACTTTTCGTACCCTTACAACCCTTTGAAAAGCCAGGTAGGTCTTATGTGCGGTGCTGGGTTTTACAGCCTAAGCTTCTACATTTTCTAGCATAGACTCCTATGGCAAAGATTATATAAGAGATACAAGCAAAGAGTATTTCTTTGAATAGATAAAAAAAGTCTTTAAGTCAGTTAACCGTGTTAACGACATGAATCAACGATTATTCACAGAATATCAGTTTTTTATTGTCACAACACTATTTGTCCCTTATTTTGTGCATCACCTAATGGAGGAAGTTCCAAAACGTTTCATGTTTTTAATATAGACTTCACTTTTTTGCTAGTAGTCATTTTATTAAATTCTTTTAATATTAACCTATTGTCAGCAGTAATAAGTGGAATTTTATGAGAAGATTAATTACTGCTATGCGAGACACCTCTTTACATAACGTAAAAACAGTAAGATTATTACAGATAAAAAATTTAATCAGCTTCACGCTGTATCTGGCACACAGCAGGGTAAGCAAAAGAAACCAGGTATTAAGACATTCCCGTTCCTCAGTTTCCGCCGAATTCTGGAGGCGTTGCGTGTTCAGCGGCGGAACTCAACGCCACCCTTTGCCTCGAGATTGCAGCGAAGAAATTAAAATAAAAATTGAAAAAAAAAATCCTCGAGTGGGGATCGAACCCACAACGTTTTCCACGATAGTTGGAAAACTATTTAAACTTCCAAGTACAGTGTAAGTACCTAGTACTAGTCAAAATGTGAGTCTTATTTTTAAAAACTAACTGAAAGTGCGCCACCGGAACCTGAAGTCAAAGTCGTAGACGTTTGAAATGTTATATTTACGAACCAACCATTTTCTTCATTGAGTCGTCGATTGACAATATAGAAGATTAAAAAAAAATACAAATTATATATGGCCAGTATTATATCACACTAAATATACATGCTATATAAGTTGCTAATAAATAAATACTGTAATAAAAAATGTACTCAATAATTTTAATTCTATCTATTGCCAAAGTTATAGAAAAGCTACTAAACTCAAGACTACTTAATTATATGGAAAAATTTAATATTATCTCTAATTCACAATATGGCTTTCGACGTAAAAGAAGTACTGAAGATGCTATTGTGACACTAACTTCTCATGTCTCTGAACTTCTTGATAAAGGCAAGAAATGCTTAACTATCTTTCTAGATCTCAAAAAAGCCTTTGACACAGTTTCCGTTCCTATCTTGCTGCAAAAACTTGAAAGTGTTGGTATAAGAGGTACTCCTCTACTATTATTTGAAGACTACCTAAGTAACAGAAAGCAGAGAGTAACAATTGGAGAATACACAAGTGTCGACTGTTCTGTAAGCTTTGGCGTTCCCCAAGGAAGCGTTTTGGGGCCATCTCTATTTTTAATTTATATGAATGACTTGCTAAATACCAATATTAAGAATGGTCAAACTTTTGCTTACGCAGACGACACTGCAATTGTCTTCTTGGGTCCTTCCTGGAACGACGTAAAACAATTCGCGGAAATAGGGCTCGCAAAAGTGTCTCTCTGGCTTAAATCTAATGTTCTCACACTTAATATAGACAAAACTAACTACATTTGCTTTACTATAAACAATAGAACTCAACCCGGAACCAATTTTAAAATAGAATTGCACAACTGCCTTTACAGTGATACTTCTCCATGTGACTGTGCCCCATCGATCTTGAGTAGAGTTTCTACTACCAAATATCTTGGTGTAATGCTTGATCAGCGTTTATCATGGCATCCACATATAGACTATACAAGTGCGAGAATTCGAAAACTTATATGGATTTTTAAAAATTTAAGGCACGTAGCAAATAAAACATTACTAACCCAAATCTACGTAGCTTTAGCACAGTCAGTATTGGGTTATTGTATCTCTGTATGGGGTGGAGCATCTAAAATAAAATTCCTTCAGATAGAAAGAGCACAGAGATCCTTGCTGAAGGTTATGTTTTTTAAACCTTTTAGATCTTCTACAGAGACTATATACACTAGCTGCGACTTATTGTCTGTAAGAAAGCTATATATATTGAATTGTGCTTTGAAGGTTCACAGAGCTGTAACTTTTTCAAATAACCTGGTGGAACCTAACAAAAGAAGAAATATTCCAGCATACGTTCCCTATGTGAAAACTAAATTTGGTAACCATCAGTTTGCAAATCAGTCGAAGTATTTATACAATGTAATTAATAAAATATTAAACATATATTCCTTAAACCTATTCGAATGTAAAAAAGCAATTACTGCCTGGCTGCGAAGCCTAAATTATGACTCTACAGAAGCCTTAATGCAACGTTGAACTTGCTCTACGCACACGCACACACACACACGCACACACACTCACGCACACACACCCATACACACACATACACACACACACAATTAAATTGTTCTACATACATAAATTTAGTTTACTTTTTATTATTTTCCTCTAAAAAATTGTGTTGTAAAGTATCAATCTACAATATTTCATTTATTTTGTTTCCATAACGAATGTATAAAGTGTTATGGAAGAGCGGGGCCTCCTGTTACAAGTACTAGTATCATACTGGTAACTTACTAGGCTGGTCTCTCTACTTTCTATGTAGCTAAGTAATATGTGAAACTGAAATAAATATATTTTTTATTTTTTTATTATTTTTTTTTATTATTTAATTTGACCGTTTGAAGAAACATAAAAAAATCTGGGTTTCTTTAAACCCCTATTAAACCGTTAACCATTCCAACACAAACAAAAAGCAGGAACAAAATTAAAGACAAGATCGACGTAAATCGATTGAAAGGAAGTAAAGAACCCACGACTTCCGCCGTAATGAGCCATATTACTTACCAATCTCCGCTCGTTTGCTAACAATCCCTTTGTCTTCATCGACGACATATTTTTTCATGTTTTCTTATACTTATCAATTGATCATTGACAGATCGCAGATATCGCGTTGCGCTTCGACGCTTACATTTTTTTGGTTTTGGCGTATTGATTGACACCTTTCTGTTTATGTTTGTTTTGAGACTCACATTACGATCGGTGAAATAAACTATGGTGAATGAATTATTGGGGTTTTTTTAATCTTTTATCCGATCACTTCTATGATGTGTTAAACTGATTTATTTTAGTTTTAGCAACATTAATTCTAATGGTTTTTGAGTGAACACGCTCATCTCATAAACTACTGGTTTGACTTTAAAAATATTTTCGTGCTAGATAATCTTTATCCAATATCTATACCTACTACGTATACCTACTATGATTACTATGGTTTCAATGTGTTTTACTGTACTTGGTCCTTTTTAAATCTGGCATTTATAATAACTTGATACGTCAAACTCCACTATTGTGGAACTTCCTTCCACACGCGACGCAACTGTGGCTGTGTGGTATGACCTACCTGCGGTAGTGTTTCCAGGTAGATATGACCTGGGTACCATCAAACAGCGCATCTATCTCCTCCTCTGGTGTTAACGGCGGTAAAGGGTCGTGGGTGACGGTGATCACTTACCATCAGGTGACCGGTACGCTCTTTTGCCTTGTCTTTTTCCATAAAAAGAAATATGTCATATATCATACAGAACTCTTACGGAAGTTTCTTCCATCTGAGGTCGTCGGTCGGAGGTCCGAGGTAACAGATATGATAATATTTTTCGTAAAGTTACCTTTGGCTTATATTTTACTTGTAAATAATATTTATTACATTATTTAAAATAATAACTGAATATAACCTGAAATATACAAGAGAGACAGGGACTCTCCCTCTCTTTTATTTTTTCGTGTCTGGATATTTGTAAGAAGGAAATTCTTAATCATAAAAGTGTTAATAATTTTCCACTTTTAAGTTAAAACGTAACTGAAAATAGTTTATCAAATACATCTAAACACATAAAAAAATGAATATGTTTGTTTGTTATATATAGTAAATAAAATATTTCATTTTTTCAGGTTCGGTTGTATCCTGCATATAGCAGTAGGTAGAGTAGAAACTAGTGTTAAAACACTGCATTTCCTTTGCACCGTCGAATTTTCAACACATTGCATGTGAAATAACAATACAAATCAACTCCTTACGTCGTTTTGTTGACAGAACGACGATAGTCCCACTGCACCACAGAAGCACCAAGTTCAAACTTGATTAAGTACCTGTTCATAAGCACATGCTTATACATTATTTACTTGTACAATCGTACATACGTAAGGAAACATTAAGAGTATTTATATTTTTTGTAAAAAATATAAGTTAAATATACATACTATTGTTCATTAAGTGAAATCGAAAAGCCTTTCTCGATTTTCCCCGCATATCATACATATATATGAATATAGGCAGAAGAAACCTATTGTTAACAACCTCTATTTCCCACTTTCTCCCTAATTTTCGACACTTTCCTAGTCGAGGGATTTTGAGCAGGTGAATGAAAATAATTTATAAATATATAACATATTTATAAATCATCATCATTGCGACGTTCAACCACTCAATAAGTAATGTCTCTAGAATTCGGGAATCGGAAGTGTCTTAATGAGATCAGAGTATTTTAACATGAAGTTCCCAGGTTCCCTCTGCCTATTCTGGAGGGGCCGGATACAGTGTAAAATAAAAAAATGTATAATCATTCTTTCGAGTGAGAAATTTAGTAAAACGCTGTCCCACTGCGCTAGGATTGTTTCTTTTTTAACATACCTACAAAAATATTACAATAAAAAAACATCATTGACGTCAGTAAAAAAAGTAAGGGTAGAAATATAATAATATAAGGGTTGATTAACAATTTCGTTAATAATAAAATTCAAATTTCTATTGAACATAATAATGTCTAACACATCTGCTTATAACAGGGTATTTACGACGCCCCTACATTTTTCTATGTGCTGTATTCGAAATGGGTGCGATGTTTTCATTTCAATACAATATTATGTACACAATGTAAACATTAGTGACGTCCATTGTGTGTGTGAACGCGACTACCCCATTATGTAAATGGATAAATATAATAATTTGCCTGCGGGGTGTGTCGCGCCTCAGAGTAAAAGTGACCACCAAATATTTGACTGACATCATTTTATTACTATGTTAGCGTTTTCTCGGGAATTTAATTTTAACATTTAGCATTTTCCCCCCAGTGGTTACAGTCGAAGAGAAGGTGCAAACAGAAATTAAAGGGCAACAGAGAGGAGAAAAAAAATTGTACCTATCCTACAGTTTTGTAATGCCTCTAAATTTCATGGAAAAGTAGCGAACGGTGCGTCTTCATTGAATGAAGTGTCCTAACGCTAGGTTCCCAGAGTCCTTCGGCCTAACCAGCCATTCGCGGGATACAATGTCAAGATAAGATTGCAGATTATTAAGATTTAGAATTAAATTATCCCTGTTCTGATGAAAAGCACGACGTAGAATTCCGACTTTCAACACACAGTGGCTCAAAAATTGGGCTAACAGAAGGTAATGTAGTGCCTTGACACTAGGTTCGTTCTGCCTATCATGCTACGAATAAGTAGTAAAAACGGTAGAGTTTTACTTATTGACATGTAAAGTCTCTATGCAAAGGGATGAAAAACAGTGATTTATAAATCCTACAAGAAGAATATCAAGATGCGCGGGCCGAAGCGTGTAATGGTTTAGCGTTTTCAAGAAAACTTTATTCTAAATAATTTAATAATTATTAAAAATATTATAAGATATCCGTTTTTAGGAAGTAAGGAACATTTAATATATTATTATGTATGATACCATTTCTAAATGGTAGTTCTATGTGTGCGCGCCGCACCACGCAGCACCACGCAGCCGTCGACAGTGTTTACAGATCGCGCCGATATGGCATGATTGACAATTTATTACAATTATAAGGAACACGACAAAGGGTCGCTTTTTATAATATAACGACGTGTTCCATTCCAAATATTATGATTGTTATTTGATTATATTAAAGAAATATTATAAGCGTATCAAATTGTTTTTTACGCATTTTCTCGCGTAGCAGAACACGGTGAGGGAACCTAAAGTAGATTGACACCGTTACCAACTTCCCGCCTAATTTTCAAAATACTATGTGATGAGCGATGAAATTCAGCGACATGCTTTATCGACAAATTGGGAAAATAAAATATTTTAAATATAACCATTATTCCGAACGAGAGTGTAGGTTCATACCTATGATCATCGAGCTCACAGTCAATTAAAATTGGAAAAAATTCAATAATTAAGTCCATAATATCTTAAACAATCCTTCCATTACTTCACTTAGTATAAGTTGTCTAAACACAAGGTCGTCCGCAACTTTGTTTTCATGGACTTTAAAGTGTTTAGTGGAAACCCTGCTTTTTCCCGTTACTGTAGAAATTTTGAGAAATCCTATCCAGTAGTTTCGTCTGTATGTTGTGTGTTAGCCACAATGCCGTCAGTATCAGAAGAGTTTTATACGTATATATAGAGGTATTATTTAGAGGTATTAATTTAGATATTACAACAATAAACTTTAAAATTATTTACGTCTAAAATGATATAACATATGTAATCTACAGTCCGCACAAAAGCTGTATGAAGATAAAGCTGCACGAGGGTAGTACACCTCTGACGTGACAACTAACCCTTTTTTTCAAATTTCATTATTACAATTCACCCTCGCAAACCCACATACGTACCTAATATGTATTTTACAATAGAATAATATAAAGATTTATAAAATTAAAGCTTTTTCAAGGACAATTTGAATATGTGCTAAATATTATATATTTTCTTAATAATCAAAATAATTATTCATTGATCGAGACACGTCACTGTCACTAGAGACTCTATTATGTAGAGTTGAACAGTTACTCATTTATATGAGTTTGACAGGCATTAAGATTTTTTTTGTGTTATTAAAGCTTCAAAAATGTATCTTTTCGTTCAAAAGGGGTGTAAGGGCTTAAGGGTTGGCTCGCACTACCCCAGGGAATATGTATGTAGATTTTTACAAGCAGTGATTGCTTTCCAGATCACTTAGTGGGATTGTTCGTTACTTTATACTTAACAGAGATGAATATGCTTTTAACATGTGTAGGTGTAGACACTAGCTGTAGTGTCTTTATTAAAAGTAATGTATAAATAATACAACTTATGTCACTTATGTAACCTAGAGTATGAAGCCGCGATCGGGACGCTAGTATTTAATATGTTTACATAGAAATTCACTTCTATATTAGAAGTCTCATCGTATTTAAAAGATACTAGTAGACGTTCCTGTCCCCAAGTAACCAATAAACTAATCAATATTATTGTGTAGTATATTGGTTACAAATATTATTGGTTAGAATATTGGTTACCAATATTATTAGTTAGTATATTGGCTACCAATAATATTAGTTAGTATATTGGTTCATTGGCAGGAACAACTACTAGTATCTTTTAATAATATTAAAGTTTTAGCATTTTACGCTGCGACATTTTCGCTGTTCGTTGTCTGGCAATCGCCAGTAAGATTTAACTAAACGTACTTTGATAATTGAAGATAGAAGTCATATTTGCTTCTAAAATACACTATTAATAGCTATGTTTTAAATGGAATCTAATAAATGAATATAATCTCTAAATTATCAATCTAATAAAAAAAAATGTCGTATGTATATAAAGGATCTACGACAATTTAAAAATACCACCACAAAGTAGTTGTAAATTAACAATGTAAATCAAATATAATTATTCAAAAATGTATAGAGATTTAAACTTAGCGGGTTTCGAGCCCGAACTTCTAGGAGGTACATTAAAAATTGTATACGTTTCTCTCAATTCTTAAATATTCTCTATTCTTAAATGTTTTAATAATTCCATTTTTAAAAACGATAAAATTAAGATATATCGTTAAATATAGTTGTAAATGATATAATTATATTGCCTGTAAATTAAAGTCTACTTTCATTACACACCTGACAATGACGGGCGCTATCCTAGCTATTAGGTACATTGCCGTAGTAGGTTTCACGATACATATATTATAAGCTAAGCTGCAAACAACATTTCCTTCCCCTACAAAAATTGCAATAACTTGAAAGTATACACAAATATCAGCGTTATAATTTAACACTCTCCATGAAATATCTAATACGTACTGACTTACTTAACTTCACGCTCTATCCCTCGCGAGGTAGTCAGAGAGAAAGGAGTTAGCTATAAATAATTAATTAGTTCGCTTATATAACACATCAATGAGTACAAAAAATTTGAAGCTGTGCAAAGTAGCTTTACAAAGTATTAGAGTTTAGTTACAATAAAACTTTTTTTCCAGCTTCACGCTGTATCCCGCATACGGCAGGGTAGGCAGAGGGAAGTGTTAGTATCTAGTTCCGTCTCCCATTATAAGACTTACAGGTTGTTTGTTTTTTTTTTTTTATTCATATTATATGTTTCTCTGTACAAACAGTTAACACCTAAGTACATCACTTTAGATTTCCATTTATATATTAAACAAGGAGTGAGTACACTATTTTAGAAAAAATATCTTACTATATGTATGTCCGCTTAAACTTATTATAAAGTCAAATTATTAACCTATATGTTATTGTCGTGTATAAACTACATATATTACTGTAAAGTGCGTGGAAGTGTAACAAATGTCCATCGGTTAAGAGGAAAATAAGTTGTTAGAAAAAAATAATAATAAAAACGCAGAGACAAAAAGTTAAACAAATCGCTCTACCAGAGAATGGTTTTTAAAGTATTTTTCGATGATATGAAGATTTACCTATATCCTCTAGCACTGTTCGAGAGGCCCCGGTTAGGGGTTGTCGAGGGGTGCGAGGGGGGAGGGGGGAGAGTGAGGGTAGGTGATGCACGGTTACGCAGAGGGCCCTCGAGGGCGAGCACTCTTTAGGAAATCGCAAATCGTCCGATGCGACGAGTGCTATGTGCTGGCGGTGGACGGAGCTAAGAAAATATTTGGTGTTGGAAAATAGATTTTTTTTATTGGATTATTGTAAATATGTGATATGTTTGCTATATGTATATTTAATTAAGTAGATAAATATGTGTAAAAATGTATGTTCGACCTAATAATGGGTGCTTGGTAAATTTTTACAGTTACTATTACAACATATTATATTAAATTACTCTACATTGGCATAAAAATAAAAAACCTTTATATTTTTATGTATTTTTCTATTCTCCGTGCCTTTTGGCATATATAAAAATATTTTTTTAATATTTTTCTACACTAGAGCTAAGAATAGAGTTCAGCATTGGAGAAAGAATAAAGAGCCTTATCTACAACAAGTGCTAAATACTGTTGTTTCATGATGATATAATTATTACAAGACTTAGGTTTTATTACATAATTACATATCTAGTTATAAAAAAAAGACCCAACAAGGGGGTGTTAAAATGATCTCTACCTCGATGCTCAAATAAGAATGTAAAAAAACATTACTAAACGGGTAATACAATTTCAAATGTGAAATTTAACAATAAGTACAGTGAGATTTGTATAAAACAATAAGATGGTATAATTTCCTTATTTATTTAGCTTTCAAAAATGTTATAAAAGTCCAACCGTTCGTAGATCCTTGCGGCGACAGCGGAACGAGCCATTACGCAGTGGATAGACGGCACCGATCGTCCCGAGGGCCTCCAAGTAAGAGGCGTAAGAGGCGAAACAGAAAAGTGGATAGAGGTTTAGAGGTGAAAGCTCGCAATTTATCACATTGCCTTCCACCGGCTCGTACTTACCACTTACCACTACAGTAAGTAAAGTCAATTAAAACAAATTGGTCGTTATTTGGCTTTCCGTTTGCGTTATTGGATAGATTTTTCTTTGGGGTTTTTTAAAAAGAATGTAGTTGTCAATGGCTGTTTAAGCTGTAATTACCGATATATTTGTTACGCTTTTATGAGGTCGATTTGTAACTAATAATAAACTAGTGATAAAATCTACGAAAGTGAATTTGGTCCATTTGTAATAATTGTCATCATCATCATCATCATTAAGCATGGCAGTTATGCGTTGTCTAGGTGATGATACAATAATATGGTATCATTAAACTGGTTTGACGATGGAGCCAGGACTTAAATAGTGGTCAAAGGTTACTAATAAACCACTCAAGATTAGACCCAAATGTGTATTTTATAGCTCTGAGCACGTTATATGGCAATTGTAGCACTTAGTGTATAAATGCGTGTCTAGAAGTGGAGAAGTAGAAAGATCTTTAAATGGGCAAAGTGAAATTATTTTCGCTACGATTTCCTACTTAACATCTGGTTTCATGTCATACTTAAAATTTTATTAGTATAGTAACTAACTCTGAGAGACAATCGATAAAGGTTTTAAAATAAGGAACTTCAATTACTTCTTGATATCATTTCGATTCCTACTCGGAGGAATAAAATCTGATAAAAAATCAAAGCGCGGCTTTTAGTTCTGCTTCTCAACAGTGTTTTAAAATGTTTTGGTAGGTGGGGAACGGAGTGTCTTAACTCTAAGTTCCCTCTTCCTACTTTCTTATATGCAGGACACGGCGTGAGCTATGAAGTTTAGAAATTATATCTTTCCATTGTCTCTGACAATTTCCATTGTCGTTGTAGTCAAAACACACGTTTTAAATTGTATTATCCGTTAAGTCCAATGTTCCAGCGGTTAGCTCACGGTCCAGATACTTTAGAAAGCGTTATAATAACTAAACAATATGACGCGACTCCTCAAACACTGTTTTATATTATAAGATAATTTCAATTTTGTTATATTTATATTTTCTCAGTATAAAGTTAAAGTGATAAGCTTGTTATGAACGTTTGAGAAACCAGCCTTGTTAATACGCTTTGATTACGTCGACTTGTAACTTTGTAACTTTCCTAACGATGGAGCCAGGACTTAATTAACTTTTTAGAGGTTACGACTTAACCACTTGAGTTTAGCCTCTTATCAATTATACCTCTTATCGATCGATTAGATTGTTAAACGATTCACGCGCGTCTTCTTATCACGTATTCTTTCCCACAGCTCTTACAATTTACGCTTAATGTCTTACAACAGGAAAAGATAAAAAGAGTAACATTTTATCCACTCGTCAATTTTTTATACGCTTAGTGAAGTTGGACAGTGTCTGACTATACATAAGGTTATTCATTTCATCGCTATGAGAAGACACCTTAACAACTTAACTTGAATGTGAACCTTGTTTTACAAAACTTCCTTTACCCTACCATGCGAAAACAGATATACTAATATATTGACAACGCCTTAATTTCGTGTCGGTAAACGGGCAACCCTGACACGTTCGGTTCAACCCTGGAACGAAATAACGGAGGCAATTACCACTTGACCTGAAGCTCCATAGCTGTATCTAACACATAACAGAGTAGGCAGAGGGTACCAGGGAACCTAGTGTTAAGACACTGCGATCCCAAGAAGACACCTCTGCCCTCTCCGCCAATTTCTGGAGGCATTACATGTTGAGTGACAGAACTCAACGTAGCAACCGGTAGCTAAGTTTATATTTTAATTATTTGTATGTTATAGCCACCTATAGGTATTTGTTATTATTAATAATATTTAGCTTGTTAAATATTAAGTTATTTTTGCAGCAGATTTTAATATATTTACTGATATTATAAATGAATATATTGTCGCCGGTATTTATACATTTCAACACGTAAAAAATCTTTAACAAACCATTTTTCCTTTCAATTATAGACATATCAAGTATAAAATGTTCAAAAACTGTTCGCAACTCACCCCAAAACTGTCCTTTTAAATGTGTCGCGAGTGTAACATTTCACATAATAACGTCAAATTGCAGAATAGAAAAGACGATATTTGTTGAAAGATGACACGTTTGTTTGAGTTGTGACAACACGCGGGCTGCTCCATAAACAAAATGATTTTACAGTTTAAAAAAAAAGGAATAAATTACTTAACAAAAAGGAGCAGCTTCATGCTCGCTCGTATAACAAAGTGGGTAGAGGCAAGTTAGGGATAAGACACTCTCACTCTCACTCGGAAATCTGGTTTCCGAGATTTTGCGTGTTGACTGGAGGATGAAAACTCGCTTTGTCTTGTTACCTAAGTGAGTAAATTAATAAATTATTAACTATCCTGAAATCGAACTCAAATCCGTCACGTTTATTGGCGTTTATCGGCCTGTACGCCTGGTTGTTACTTTATCTTGAGTTAGGCTTTCAATCAAGGAACATTGTTCATATGATGTAATATTTAATTTGTATGTCATTTCACCTATTTTTATACTTTTCTAAAATACGTTGACACCTCTAGTGGTAGGATGTGACTTGTCCAAACGCATTATTATTATAATCTTAATACTTAAACTAGTCGTCGCCTTGTTGTCTTGTGTCTATCTACACGCCAAAATTCGTCCGTTGTTTGTCCGTCACTCAGTAACGGAACACTTTTATGTATATAGATTTATAACAAAAAGAGCACTCCACATTCACATCAACAAGGACACAAAGTAATATCAATACCATTGACATTTGGTCATTTCTTAACCGCATTAATCTTTTAATCCACTCAAGGCGAGAGGCGCGTAACGTGTTGAGAGACGCAAACTATCAAATACCTCTAGTTGTCAATTTTTGAAAGCAATGGTCGCCTCAAAAGCCTTTGTAGTCCTTTGAAATGCGATCGATTTGCCTTTGATTTGTAAAGGGATTACGATCGGTGATTGTGTTCGGACGGATGAAGAATCAATTCAATCCATAAATACGTTCGTTTTGGCGAAACCGTTTAATGTATTATTGGAAAGTTATCAAGGAATGGCATTTTATGTGAGCGGTATATTGAGACGTTAGCGGTGTGTGAGTGTCGCTTATAAAATTATAGAAATAAATAATGCAAACTTTATGCTATGTACATAGATATTACTGTATTTGATTATAATGGAATGTGTTAAGTTTTAAGTATTTCTACGTTTTGAAAAAAATTACGTAAATAATACTTTTGGCCAGAAATCGCACAAAAATATTTAGATCAACCGAATCAGCTTCACTTTTATTCCTGTACAGCAGGCAGCGACTAACCCTCCGTAATACACTCCATAATAATATAATATATAACTTGTAATAGATACCAATCTTGTTTATAGAAATTAAATGAATAAAAAAATGCTATATATATAAAAAAAACTGCCAAATTTACATTGCATAATTATGTTACATATACGATAAGTTAAAATGTATTTCATACAAACATTAATAATGCACATATTTTTATTTACATATTAAACGTAAAATATTTTACAGTATTAGTAATACACACTATTTGTATACAATATTTTATACCCTACACGGGTATTTACTTCCACATTAGATGGTGGAAAAATCGAGGGCAAGTCAAACACGGAGCCCACTTCTCTGAAGGACTCTTTGTGTAATATATATGGAGAGAGCTTACAGCGCTGGACGTATCTTTGCTTAATATTAAACTGAAGAAATTCTTTACCAACTAAATGAGAACGTTCGAGCGCGCTAATCTCAGAAACAATAACATAACAATATGTTTTTGTGTTGGGGGGTCCATTTATCAAGGAAGCTACGATAAATGAAAGCGGAGAAACAATGAAAATTGTCGCAAAAACAAGAGCTTGAGAGCCTACGACAGCATTTGACAAGGCGGCGTAGCCGCCAGGAAATAAAAGCCAATATTTTATTACTATAATAAACTTAAAAAAATAAGTGCTTTAACTTATATAGTGCACTTCTCCGATTTTATAAATTCCATTAGTATAAGTAATTTCAATAGAATAGTAATATTTACTAATTTTTTATAGTGATATCTAATAAGTAACATAGCCAAAGAGAAGCCGATTTTGTCAGGTTAACAATGCCTTCTACGATGACTTCTATTCTACATATATCTTGTTAATTTCTTCATTTTCAACAAACCACTTAAAATATAAATAGAAAACAATATGTGTTATATACCTACTACATATCTCATTATAAATACATAATAAAAGTGCGGAAGTATTCACAAACCGATTATACCGGCTGCATCTTAAAGTGGAAGATATATTTTCCGATGTTTAGAATTATAAATATTGTGGCCTGATTGGAGTGGCGGAGTGGTGGAGAGGTGGAGTGGTGGAGTGGTTGCTTCTCTGATATTTTCATTTCGCATTTCCATATTATTTTGTTGAGGCGCAGTCTTTGTGCTCTGTCCGCTCTAACGAAGGGCCCTACAAAGACCTTTGAAAATGAAAACCGCTCTTTGAGAACCGCGATCATTACGTAGATGTATAATTTACTTTTTCCGTCTTCTTGTGATGTTTTTTTCAGATTATTTTCAGCATTTTCAGAGAAAATAAGAGGATGAGGATATTACAGTGTTTGTGAGTTCACACGAACTCGTTATGTGGCGAGGTGGGCGGGGATAGTTTGCGTTGATGTCTTTTGTATGTGATTAACAATAAGTCATAGTGATCTTTAAAATAATTACCCATCACACTCAGTGTTTCTCATATCTAATATTACACAATTTTATTTTGTCAATATGAAAAATGCTAAATGTAAAAATAATCTATTTCATACATCAAAATCTGTATTTGGTATATGAAACTCTTTCGTTACTGAGTGACTAATACAAGGCACGAAAAAAACTATGTAGGATGAGCTTAAGAGAGGGAAGGTACTCTTAACGCAACAGGAATAAAACAGGATCTTCCATTATATGTTTTAAAGCCCCTACAGACCATTAGTATCTACATTAGCACTTATTAGTATACAGCCTTTACAAGTCCAGGTGTATGAAGTGTCTTAGTACCTACGAGGCTTTGCCTTTCTTTTCCTTTGTCTATCCTGCTCCAGACGGAACGGACAGATGGAAGTTTAAAAAAAACACCGATTGAACAAAATAGCTGAATATAGAGACAAAAACCGTTGATAATTCTCTGTACTTTCTCTATATTTTTTATCTTTTACACTTGCGAGTAGGCTCTTGCAGATAGGGCTCAAATGAAGCACGCACTCATCTCAAGTATTTTATACACTAATAGTGAATAAAGACTAACTGCGCCTATCATGTGTACATTTAGTGATGTGATGTGATGTCGTAGTGATGCAATTATTTTAGGTTTTACTTTGTTGATTTTTATTTTATAGGTTCAGATTTCTAGAATTCAGTATAACTTCATACGAATACATTTAAAGATTCTATCAATATATATAAATTGCTATTTTTACTATATGTAAATTTAAATAAATCAAATAAATTTATAGGAGCAAGTAAAGCCGAGTACCTTACATAAGTAAAGGTCGTGTGGTATACTATATATCGTATAATGATATGTGCCGAGTCGCGAGTTTCCGCTCGTTGGAGCCTGATCTATTATGTAGGCAGCGATCGAGGCACAATCACTTGAGGGCGAAGTGGAATAACTTGGCGACCCTGATTTCTTCATTCAAATAGGTATTTTCATATATGCAAGTTAACATGTTTCGTAGGAACGTCCCATTTACATATATTTGAGCGGCGTTATTGCTTTATTTGTTGCGTGAAAAAGGTTTCTTTGTAATTTTTTTAAAATTATGAAATAAACAGACTTGTTTTTAATTTTTTTACTTGTAGTTGCACTCTTCATAGTTGTAATAATAAGCAACTTTAATTTCAAATATTTTTGTTATTCTACGAGACGATTAATTTTCTATGATGTTTTATAAAAGATGCCTGCCTTGCGTACCTCTAGACCAGGTTACTCTACTATTCCACACACAGTACTACCACAACGGAACTGGCGGCGCGTCGCACGCAACATCCGCTCAAAACAAAAAAGAAATCCAACTATAATAGAACGAGCGAACGTCACGCACTTCATAAAGCCCTATATAAAGGAGACAATGCCCGCGTTGAGTTTAATGTAAAAACACCTCGGCTCCTCTGAAGCCATCGACTTAAACAAAACTATCACCTACGTTATTTACATAATGGTGCCTCCCCCAGCAATAAAGGATATTGCAGCCTCACAGCCAGCGCTATATAACTACTCCCACTATAATGTCATTGTTTTGAGATGACGGCTTAGAGGGGGGTGGCGGTGGGGGGGTGAGGGGGAGGCGAGTCATTAACGGGACATCGTTACTGGGCGGAACTGCGTCGTTACCTAAAGACAAAGCTTCTAGCCATGTGCCCGGCCATTTTTGAGCTATATACTTGAGGGGGTGGTTGGAAATATTGCCAGAACTATGAATGCTTAGATTTTTTTTATTTTATTGCTACTCCGAGAATAAAACTGCTCTTGGCATGGCTGACTCCTAAAGTTTACTTTTCATTGTCCTTATAAAGTGATTGTCATTGATCAGCTAACGCCATGAACTATAATGAACAAAAAATAGAAAAAATGTATTTTCGTAGAGTCTAAAATATTGCAGTAGATATTATGTAATAAGAAGTACTATTTATGTTCTGCATCCAAGGCAAATCTATATGTAAGTACCTAATATTTAAAAATATGTATTTATTTTATATTCAAGTGCTAATATATAAAATATTTAATGTAAAAAAAATACATAGGCATGTAATAAGCAAACAAGCATACTAAGATCTTTGGCACAGTGTTCTTGCATGAGTAATCCAAGACATTTATTCAAATGAAAGACATCATACATAATATATGACAGTGAAGTTTAAAAATACAAATCTTACTCGAGGCACAAACGCAGCTCCACCTCCTGGACTATCTCCAACGGCGTTATGTACGTTGCCGAGATTCATCTCGTTCGTTAGCAAATGCATTCCGTAATGAGCGTTTTGTGCGCAAATGTAAAAATATATAAAATGCACTATCAAGTAATGTGGGTGTCTCCGCGCCCACCGGGGACCAGCCCCGCCGTGCCCCGCCGTGCCCCGCCGAGCCCCGCCGAGCCATCATGAATTATACTGGGCTAAATATTTATTTTTATGTTTATTTTTTTGTTAGCTATGTGAGTTTACGTTATAATCAACAGCTATTGAAGCAATTTTTTCTCAGAATATAAAATATGATGCAAAATTAATAAAAACATTTTGTTTATGTAGATCAAGTGATTAATGAAGAAAAAGTGTTTTAAGATGTTTTTTGGTACATCTTTAGATATAGCTCTTAGGGATTATAAAAATAATATCTTGATAAGTTCTTAATTTATCTTTACCTACGTACTAAGCAGCTAGGTCTTATGGCCTCCAAGAACGAAGTATCAAATGGAACAACTTGTAATCAGGGAAACATGCATACGTAACATACATTTTTATATGTAACTTCTTTCAAAAATATATTAATACGTGTCCTTCTTGGTCTTCTCATATGTTCTCTTTTCATCTACCACCCCTCAGGCTACCATGAAATGACAGATGCAAGAAGTATTTATTCCATTAAGTGACCTTTACTTAATGATTGGAATCATGTGGTCAATCTAATCATCTACTTTATTGAAATTTTTGATATGTCTTTGCGTTTCATCTTCTAATCCAAGCTAACATTGCTTAATAAAACCAAGAACAGAATAAAAAATGCAAAAAAAAATTGAAACTAAGTGCAACCAAGTGAGAAGCTAGTCTACAAAAAAGATGGAAAAATCATTACTCAGCGAGAGTGCCGGATGAGACGCCTCATCTGCATAATGAGGACTGCATCAAGTGTGTGCATTACGCGCGTAATTATGTAAACCAGCCATGTACTTATATGTACAGCCGCGGCCGTGGTGCCTCGGTGGTCCCTACCACCTGTGAGTGCAGGAGGGTCGACGAGTCGTGTACCTCCGTACTGTATCTCCATTTGTATACTTACTCTAACACATAAACCGGAGAGTGCGCAAGCTCTACGTAGAGTCATTGCAATAGCATTTGGTAATGATACTGAATTCAACACTTTATTATACAGCAGGAATTTAAAGTGCTTAAAGAATGGGATTTTTAATCACTTTGCCTGCATAGATTTTAATTACATAGGTAGATAGATAGGTTATTCTATATACATTGTGTTTGAGGACGTAGCGGTGTTATTGTCGTAGGAATTTTAATGTGAAATTATGCTAAAATTGAACAACATTACACGTAAATTATATATATTTAACAAGATACCATATTTAACAAGATTTCTTATTTTTATATGTCATTATTTCTTAACAAATAAAAAGAAACTAATCTAGTACTATACACAGAGAAACTCAATTATTCCGAAAAATTCTATGCAATTGCCTTACTATGGATAAGTTCTGGCAATAAAAAATATTCCGTAAGCATCAATCTTTAAAATTGACATTTGTTTTAATAATTCCTTTCTATAAAAGTATAAAAAATATATTATCACAGATGTAAATATACGTTATAGTGTGACATCGTCCCTTCACTAGCACCTGTTACTCCGCTCCAAGGAACACCTACACAAATATAATATGAATACGAATAGTGCTTCATTTGGAACTCGTCATTACTCTTATGATGAAAAAGGGTAGAGCTCGTGTACTTACTTGTGATCACCCTCACTCACATCACACGCAGTTATTTTAATAAAAAACTAGCAGTCGCCCGCAAATTTGTTTTGGGACGTATGGACTTTATGTCATGAACATAATTTAAACCTATTTTTCTTATTTCTAAAAGAAATAAATATGATAAATCCTCTCTTAAAGCTCCCCTACACTCCCTAACCTACCTACAATACCTCTCTAGGTGCAACAATTTCGTGTGTGCCTTGTCGGTAAAGTCTCTGAGTAACGGAAAGGTTTTAGAGAGATATAAAACTAAGCCAGCTTCACGCTGTATCCCGCACACTGCAGAGTAGGCTCAGGGAGTCTAGTGTTGACACTCCGTTCCACTTTCTGCCGAATTCTGGAGGCATAACGTGTTGAATGGCAGAACTCAACGCTGCGCTTTGCCTCGACACCGGAGCAACGAATCCACAACGAGTCGGTTTTACAGGCACACTTTGTGCCCCTGCGCCACGACTGACCTCAATAGATAGTAGAGCGATATAATACACAGATTTATTTTATTTATTATTAAGACCTACCAATTATTTAAAATACGATGTTATTTCACAAGTAAAATGTATATATACATTAATACATAGAAAGAATTGGGAGCTCGCTAAAGCGAAACTAATTTGGATGCAGCAGTATATGAACCCCCAACTCTAAAATATCCAATACCTCTAGCCACTGAGCTGGAAACCGTTACTTCAAAATGTATGTTAAATAAGTATTAAAAAATTGTACTGATTTTATAAAAAAATCTATTAAAATATATATTGATTAATATGTAGTCTCCGATGAACGCCGTTTCGCGCTTATACAAATAAGTGAATTAAAATCATTAAAATATCAAATAAATATAAAACTCATTTAATCACATTGAGTTTACAATAATGTTATACAATTTCTATATATTACCAAAAGATATAAGAAACTGTACAGTCATACGTCTCTTATTCTTGCGCTATGTCAAAATGAGTAAACAATAAATCCTCTATTATCTTACACTAAAGGCAATTTTTAGAAACTAAAAAATATATATTAAAAGCAGACTACTCTGTAAAATGTAATCCTACTTTAAAATAAATGAGTGCACAAAATTAAATAAATAGCGACTGTAGATAATCTATTTCTCTTTTATACTTTTTTTATTTCTCTAAATTTATTTATGTAATTTCAAAACTGAAGGAACAAGACAGATGCATTATCTTCTTAAAGCTTCCGTAACTTACTCAGCGCCATCTTTCAATTTATTTCACAAGAACAACTGCCACCGCCGAGGGAGATTTTCATAAAAGTCATAATTCAATATGAAAAATTGCTAAACCTCTAATAAAGCATTGTTCGAAACGAGGCTCCTTTGAATAAATTTAAAATGAAATTGGTCGGAGGAAAAGAAATTATGCGCGATTCAGAGGAGGAGATCCCAGAGGGCGCCCCGAGGGCGCCTCGAGGGCGCCTCGAGGGATGCCGCTCGCTACGTACCGCTACGAACACCGACCAGATTGTGTGCCGCTGAGGTTTGTGAAATAACTTGTCATTTTTGTATAGCGCGGCGCTGATTGTCGGGTTATAACGTCAGATCTTATAACCACATTTCAGAAGTAAATTCAAATGAATTCATCATCCTATTTCTATAGTAGATACAAGAATTGCTGTGGAAGTCGTCTTTTATTTAATTTGTTGTTGCTGCACTCCGCAGCTTCTTTGGTCGGCGACAATCGATCATTTTATTCCATTGTATTTTATCAAGATGATCTATTTTCATACAGTACAAGCAAAGATGAGTACAAATGAGAAAAATACAAAATAAGAAACTACAGTTCTTTATTATACTTTTTGTTATTTTATAGTATACTACATTAGTCGCAGCTTTATAGAGTTCAATCATATATAATACTAGCGACTCAAACTTGCTCCGCTTAAACTTATTATTATATTATATACATTATATAAAATTGATACATAAATTGTAGCGTACATGTTATTCTGGTGTATCAGCTATACTACTGTAAAGTTTCATCTAAATCCGTTCAGTAGTTTTAGTGGGAAATTGGAACAAACATCCATCCTCACAAACTTTCACATTTCCAACATGAGTAGGGAGTAGGATATACTCGTATAGGTAATAGTTAATTAATTATACTAAACAGCAAACTGCGATATTCCCCGCACATACTTGAGTGACAAGTGAGTGGCATTTACCTCGAAAACGTACAATCATTAATCTCTGGCAAAGAAGTCCTCCAGGTAGTATGTATCTTTCAAACTCTACACGAACAATTTCTAAGCATTATTTTTATGTTCTTAGAACCATCATAATAATAAATAAAATGTCTATATTTGAAGTAATTTCGTCGACAAAAGGTCCCTCGCCGAGGGGTAGTTTCATCAGACCGTTGATTGGATAATTCGTGGTGGGGTCGGGGCAACATGGCGACGTCGTTATCGAATTATACTCGAACAAGGAGCCCTAATACTGTAAGTGGCAGCAGAGAGCAGGGCTGCCTTCGGAACACACATATTGTTACTATATTTTACTCATAATTACCAAGTACATAGTATTTTTTAAAGAGCTATGGTTTTTTTTTAAGATGTAAAATATTAAAGATCGTTGAGCACGTTTGACTACAAACGCGATGGTTTCCATAATTATCACGTTCCCACCACACGTCCCCCCTAGAGAAATTAATTTATTACTCCGTTGTAATAACGGAGACTCAACTTGTAATATCTCGATAACCGGGTGGACGCTGCAAAAGGAGTATCAGAACACTAAATTCACCCTCTTTTCTTCTACTCCGTTTTGCGGGTAAAATATAACTAAAGAAAGAACTACTACTACTACTAACTCCTATAAGATTACAATTTTTCTCATCTGTCACTTATCTTTACGTAATACATCTTCCACATATTGCAAAGTAATCAAAAGAGTGTGTCTTTCTGCCAAGTCACAGCGGTACGACTTATTTTAAAATCCTTGACAATTATTAGAAAGTAGATATCGTATATCATTTAAAAAATAACATATACAAAAACTAAAACAATAAGCTCACTTAATAGTGACAGTTAGTTTCATTCATTTCGGACAAATTATTATTTAATTATTTTTACTATATTCAAATTATCTGCTTTAAAGATACAAACAAGCTTATAGAAACTATTCTGAAATTTTGGAGTACTTTATAGTAAATTTAACGAACGAATGATTTAAACACTTTAGTATGTAGAAAGTAATACAAAAGTAACTATTTGATACAAGCACTGGGAAAGAAAGATTGTGAGTAAATGAAAAATCATCGACTAATGTCAATAAACTGCCTGAGACTCTAAAAATAAAGCAAACGTTTACTTTCTAGCACTCCTCTACGGTATGTATAAAAAAAATCTAAAAACCCGTACAGAAAATAAAACCAATCTATCAGCACAAAGTGATACCCCTAAATCAAAACATTGCAAAGATCGGAAGCAATTTCCACTAGTGACGGCCGTCCCTACAATACCAACGTGTTTTTGCGTCTGTTTCCTCTCTTATTCCTACTAAAGTAAAGAACAAATTGACTGTACCGATTTTGAGTGTATTTTCGACCGAAAACCAGAATATTGCGCGTCGAGATTGCGTAGATTATTTGACGGGAGAGGAAAAATTTGTAGCTGATGTGATTCTTCTAATTACATTGACGCTAAACTCGTTTACAGCAATAAAGACTCTTACGGGATTATGGCGGTGTGATAGAGCCACAATTGAGTTGTTAAACATTTATAGACGATTTATTACATAAATAGTAAAGATATAAATGTACATATATTGTCATCTAGCTTTTCTAAAATGTAAATGAACATATTAAATGAAATATTCGAAGTCAATGGACTTTTTTTATTTTTTTCCGTTTTGCTTAAAATTCCTACATAAAATTATAATGTGTATTTCTCCCTTTTTTATTAGCTTCTGGCTTTGTCTCCAGTGGGCTAGCCAAAGAGGAGCGGAGTCGGATGGAGCGCCAGACGTTACTCTGAGTATACCCTTTTCGCCTCTTCCTCTGATATTAACCTGCATATTATTTTTTTACAATTTTAAAGTGTTATTCCACATTTAGGAAATAAAACTTTTTTTTAGAAAACATATAAAATTTGAACGTAGTAGGATTTGAACCTGCGCCTATTGGAAACCGTCCAGGCGTTCTGACCAAGCAGCATGGCCTTGCTTAACCCCCGATTGGATGTCAAACCAGGGCGACATGCCAGCTCCTACTCGCACGCAGGCTGAGTGATCTCTGTAAAGAGACTTTACAGCCTGCAGCAAGGGTGTCACATAGTACAGGGGTAGTACTTCCCATAATTCTTCTTCGTTCTCACAACTCTATCAGACGTCTTTTCCAAGTCAACAAAACCACAGAAAACTTTTTGGTTTTAAACGGCCATGATTTTTTCCGTGTTCATGTTATTAGTGAGTGAATTATTCATTAAATATTTAAAAAATATATTTTTATTTGATTCCAGATTTCTTTATTATTATTGGCTCTACAAATTATATTTTCTGTAAAGAAACAATTAAATTATATTTAAATAATACACATATAATTTTCGTGTTTTATATATTTTATACTTTACATAAGAATTTATATAATTGTTATTATAAATTAATAAGGTTAATCAAAATACTTTTAAAAGTCGGATTTGTTCAGGAACACCAAGTACCTACGTGAATACCTAAAGGCGGGTACATGCCGCGGTACACAGGATATAGGGCAGAGCAGCAGCAGCAGCCCGTCACTGACACTATGTAAAGTGCGGAGATGTAAAACAAGTGCGGTGCGTGAGTAGAGGCCGCCGCGCCCCACTCGCTACGAGCTTCTGAGGTACCGAACACAAAAAAAATTGCACATTTTGAATATTGTTTTTAACTTATTTACATTTATAATTTCGTTTATTGTTTACGTAATATAATGATTATAGATATATAGTTATAATCCGTACTATCCGTAAAAGTAAGAAAAAATGTTTGAAATGACGTCATAATAAATTCTTTCAGTTATTAAAAAAAAACACTTGAAGTTGAATATTAATTTTTCAAATTCAAAAACACTTATTGATAATAGTGTAGTGTAGTGATTATTAAAATCGATTTAAAAGTAATCTTTATTTTAGAATGTGCATACATGTTTTATTTATAGTTATTACAATAGAAAGTACAACAGTCAGCCAGTACTACAGCAATATATTTGTTGCAAAGAAATAATTTATAACTTTACGTTGTATTCTGTATACAACAGGGAAGGCAGAGGGAATCTGTTGAGTCACTCTGTTCGCCACATTTGCCCCAATTATAGACTCATTGTGTGTTGGCGGAACTCAACGCCGCCCTTTACCTTGTCACTAGAGCAAGAAAATAAAAACAATTCACTCTCTCCATGACAGTCGAACCCACAATGCTGCAACAACTTCATTTCCGTAATAGTCAAGATATAAATAGATACGAACAAGTGAATATAGCATCACAAGCAGTTCGTACGGGAGGTGCAGCGGCGCGTGATCGCCCTCTCGTTCACGTTCTTATTAGATTTGTCCTCCGCGATATTGACTCTACGTCCGATGCACTCTATATTGCATTTTATTTTCTATTGAAATTGTTATAAGCTTCAATTGTTTGATGTTCAATAAATCTTTATAAAATGATCCCGTTCTCATCGTTGCACAAATTATTAGTATTAATAAAATTGGGCATAAAGCACATAGTAGGGTAGGAGAGACGGAGAGGGTAGGCCTAGTATTGAAATACTCCGTTGCCCATTATAACACGTGATCAGAGCGACGACATTAAGACACAAAATTTTTCATTCGAATCGAGCCCACAACCATTTCGTTTACTTTCGCACGCTTGTACCCCGGCACCACGACGGCCTCATATTTTTCTTTATAACAAAACCAAAATCACTTAATTTAATTAGATCGATGGAAATTTATATAAGCACATTTTAAAATGGAATTCAAATCCAGTACCACATTCCATATCCATTACTGTACCAAAATAATAAGTATAGATATACTTAATAATATAAAACTGTAAAGTTTGTTTAGTTCAACGTGGCAATCTTCAGGACCAAGGCTTAAGCTGAAAAAACTTTTTGAATTGGATACCCTGTTTGAAAGACTATAAATTACACAATCCATCGAACCTGCGTCACCCGTCAGTTACCTCAAGAGTGTGTCATGACACACGTGTCACACATGTCACACTCAACTCTTAGCTATTTCCATTCGTTTACATTTCACTCTGTGTTCTACAATAAAATCATAATACAATCCAAGCAAACCAGCAAGTAAGCCCGAGTCCTCCGTAACGGCCTATGTAAAGTCGTCGGATGACGGACGCACCGCCATTATGAACGAAATGATCTCGTTAAAGCAGACCCGCCTACTCTCCACCACTATTTACTCATCTCTACTCCACTGTACTCTATATAGTACTTTATATAGTGTTATATCGAGCTCTATGTAAGAGTATGTACAGTACTGTGCCAAATGTTTATTTATTCAGAACTCAGTACATAAGAGATTCGTTTTGTATGTTTCTTTTTTTATTTTTTTGTATCTTTACATTATATGAGATCTCTCTTATTTATACTAATGTTATATTCTATTTTCGAAGTGATTACAATATTTTTTACTAAAATCTGTTGTATTGAAAGGGAAAAGACATTACCGTGTTGCAGTTTTATGTCAATGGCTCCCTGACGACGACTTTTGGAACTTAGTTTATTAAATAATCTAAACAAATAAATTGAGTTTTATTAATCATACTTTTAATATAACTTGTATCTGCTTAATATTTTTATTACAATAAACAAGTTGAGGGGTCTAAGTCTTCTAAAACAGTTAAACAATTGCCAGTTTCAGTTACAGTTTCATTTAAAATGTAGAATAGTAAACATACAATATATAATAGAACAGTAGGCTCTTCCGCGTAACGAGCGTTACAGTGTTAGAAAGTTATTCTGAGAGACAGTTTTAAAGGGACTTGTATCGTAGTGTAGTAGAGTATGCTGTGCATCCGCCTCATCTCATCCTTAAAGTCATATATTTTAGAAAACGTTTAAATAATGTTTTTTATCAGGATTTGAACTCGCAGACGTGGGTTTACCACACATTACATTTGATTGTTATAAGGTATTACTTTCAATAACTTGTATAGTGAAATAGCCCAGCATATATGTAGATAGATACTTCGAACACTAGCAATGAAAGGTTAAATCAATATCAGGAATCTTAACTCTCGTATCAGGAATATACCTCTAACAATCTTCTCTTGTATTGTGGCGCAATCATACAGCGTGTGAGTGTAAACGCAACGGCTATGGGTTCAATGTCAATTCGGGGGAAAGAATTATTTTCATTTCCTCGCTCTAGTAACAAGACATTCGCATTTCATAGTATCATCTTGTCAAATTTATATTCTTTCTATATTTATATATTTATAACATTTCAATATAAATGGTATAAAATAAATGCAAGTGATTCTTGTCATACGGTATAGGTATTATACAAGAATGTATAGTATGAGGGGTGGCGCAATAAACGCAAATATTCATTTAAACTTATATTTTCAATTCTTCGCTAGTGCCGGCGAGTTCTGCCACTCAACACACCATGCCTCCAGAAAACGGTGGAAAGTGAGGAACGGAGTGTCTTAACTTTAAGTTTCCTCTGCTTACCTTGCTGTCTGTGGTATGCAACGTGAAGCTGATAAAAAAATGTAAAGTATTCTCTCTAATACATTACAGTAAATTACATTATAAAAAAAATATTTATTGTAGGTACATAAAATATATGTATAAAGCTAAAAAGTTAATCAATCAATGATTAATCGATAAAAATTGAATAAATGAATACGTCAATAGTAACAACTTCGTATAAACGACTAGAAGTAGCGTCGTTGCCCGAAATGTTGTTTGCGTTGACTTCCTGTAGGTACTCGTAAATCAATATCTTATATAAATAAATAAATATATTTCACTTATTGTGTGCAATGGTATCTTTTTCCTTTTCTCTTCATCTTCACGCTGTATCCCGCATGTAGCACGTTCCGCCTAATTCTGAAGGTATTGCGTATTTAGTTATAGAAGTCAACGTCACATTTAACCTCGACACCGAGCGAAGAAATTAAAATGTTAAACTTCATATCCTCGAGTGGAGATCGAACTGACAACTTTCGCGTCAGCAGCCACACGCTAGTGCCCATGACGTGCCTCGACTGGCCTCGTCTTGTATCTCATCTGTGTCTCCACATCTTCATCTTATAGGTGCATTTAACATCTATTAACTCATATAAGAGACTGTCAACATATATTGATAGCAATTACACATTAGTTATTGAAGCGTATCATATTATACCTTATTTTATTTCTCGATGCTCTTGGCCTCTTTGACACTTTTTGAAAGAAATTTCTTGCAGATGAAAAAAAAAATTCAATTATTATATTATTTGTTGGTTGTGGGATATTAACTATTAAGCGCATATAAAACAAAGTCTATTTGGTATATCCTTTTATTTAACTTTAGCGAACACAAAACATTACATTGTAAGCGCATGGCGTTCCGAGAGAGGGAAAAAGGAAGCGACGCGCGGGAAGTAACCACAGATAATAAAAACAACTTAAAATAGTGTTGCATGTTGCAATTTATATATAAATATATTATATTTCCAACACTCCCTCTAAATTGCATCATGCAAAAAAAAAAAAACACTTAATTAAAATTATTTGAGACCAAGAAATTTAACATAATCTCTGTGTTTATCTTTAGTTAAAGGTTTTGTGAATACATCGGCTGGCATTTTTTCTGTACATGTATATTCCAAAACAACTTTCTTATTTAATACATGATCCCTTAAAAAATGATGCCTTATGTCAATGTGTTTGGATCTCTGACTTGTTATATTATTTTTAGCTATATCAATGGCGCCTTTGTTGTCACAATGAACCTTTATTACAACCTTTTCCATTGAAATTTCAAAAATTAATTGCTTTAACCATAAAGCCTCTTGTACAGCAGATGACAATGCCATATACTCAGCCTCCGTTGTAGATAAGGCCACTGTCTTCTGTCGTTTACTGTGCCAATGTACAATACCTCCATTTACCATTACACATACACCAGTTACAGAATATCTATCATTTAACTTATTACCCCAATCTGAGTCACAGTAAATATCACAAAATGAATTATTTTTATATTCTAATTTTAAATCTATAGTTCCTTTTAAATATCTAAATACTCTCTTTACTGCATTCCAGTGACTCAAATTGTGATTCTTGTTAAATCTACTTAACAAACTTGTAGCATAAGATATATCTGGCCTACTTATTTGAGATAAGTACAATAAACTACCTACTGCCTCTTGATATGGAACATCACACTGATCTTCCTTACACTCAAAATTATCAAAATCTAAACCCTTTTCCATTGGTGTATTTACTGGCTTACAATCTATCATATTAAATTTTTTTAAAATTTTTATAATATATTCTTTTTGATCTATATAAATACTATTGCTATTTGAGTCTACTGTAATGTGCATTCCTAAACAATTTTTAGCTACTCCTAAATCTTTCATATCAAAGTTAGACATTAAATTCTTTTTCAAATTCACTCTTAAATTTTTATCATTAGAAAAAATCAACAAGTCATCAACATAAATTGCTACAATAAGAATTTGAGCTGAATTGTTATTTAAAGTATAAATGCAAGGGTCACTTTTACATTGGGTAAGTCCTATATTAATTAACACTTCATTCAACTTAATATTCCAACATCTACCACTTTGTTTCAAGCCATAAACAGCTTTCTTTAATTTCCAAACTTTATTTTCTTCGTTAGTTTCAAACCCTTCTGGTGGTACAACATAAATATCCTCTTCCACTTCTCCATTCAAATAAGCAGTCATTACATCCATGTGATCAATTCTTAAATTTTTTACTGCTGCTAATGAAAAAAGGTAACGGAGTGAAGAATATTTCACAACAGGAGAAAATGTTTCTTGGTAGTCAATACCTTTTTTTTGATTACATCCTTTAATAACCAATCGTGCCTTATATCTTTTTATACCTTCTTTATCTTGTTTTTCTTTAAAAACCCATTTAGTTTTCAATGGTTTTTTCTCTGCGGGTAATTTTACTAGCTCATATACTTCATTTTTTATCATAGCATTTAATTCAGTCTTCATTGCTTGTTTCCAGTTATTAGAATTGGGTCCTGACAATGCATTTTCCACCGAGTTTGGTTCTGCAATAATTTTTTGGTCTTTCATTATTAGATATGTAACATAATCTTTATATTTTGCAGGTTTTTCAATTTTTCTTAATGGCCTTTTCTTGAACTCTAAAGTTTCTCCCTCTTCAGTGTGTCCTTTAACTCCATCTTCATTCATATTTCTTTCTTTTACTACAGGTATATTTATGTCTTCTTCCTTTATTTTGGAAGAATCTTCATTATCTGAGCAAGATTCATAATCTTCTTGAATGTGTTCATCGTCAGATATGTTAGTAAGTGTATCTTCTAACACATACATTTGATTTTCATTATAATTTTTTTCATTTCTTTTCATTTTTGTTGTTTCTAGGAACTTAACATCTCTACTGAATATTATATTTTTAGTTTTTGGATCTATTAGTCTATAAGCCTTTTTTGTTTCAGAATAACCCATCATTAACAATTTTTGTGATTTCGGATCCCACTTTTTTCTAAGTTCTTTGGGTATTTGAGCCATTGCTTCACATCCAAAAATACGTAAATGCGACATTTCAGGTTTATGACCATAGAACGCTTCATATGGTGTTTTATTCCAAAGGCGTTTTGTAGGTGATCTATTTAGCAAATATGCGGCAGTGCCTACCGCTTCTGCCCAATATTCCTTTCTTAATCCTGAATCTGACAATAGTGTTCGTGCTTTTTCAACAATACTTCTGTTCATCCTTTCTGCAGTACCATTTTGTTGTGGAGTGTAGCGTACAGTTAACTGATGTTCAATACCTTCATGTTTCAAAAAATTTTTCATATTATGATTAACATATTCTTTACCATTATCACTACGTAATTTTTTTATTTTCTTTCCAGTCTGTTTTTCAAGTAATCTTTTAAAATCTTTAAATGTATCCAATGCCTGACTTTTATTATGTAAAATGTATATAAATAAATATCTGCTGAAATCATCTATAAAAGTCATAAAGTACTTTGCTCCTCCTAAGGATTCTTTTTCCATTGGACCGCATAGATCTGTGTGAATTAATTCTAATATATCTGAAGATTGTTTTTTGCTGACCTTAAATGGTGTCCTCTCTTGTTTTCCATAAACACAATCTTCACATGTTTCTCTCATATCTAAATTATCATCAATGCCTGTACTCATTTTCTTTAATAAGCTCATTGATTTTCTATTTAAGTGTCCTAAACGACGATGCCAAATTTCTGCATTTAATTTTTCCTTCGATAAATATACTTGTGCCGATGGCTGATCTAATTTATAAATGCCATTTACTTCAGAAGCTGTTGCGATAAGAGTCTCCTCATCATCTAAGATTTTTGCTCCACCTGAGTCAAAATGTATACTATGCCCATTTTTTACAATTTTACTGACAGATAATAAATTTGCCGCTGCGTCTGGTACATACAATGTCTCCTGAACATTTATAGTGGATGTTTCCTCCCTGAAATTTGTAGTTCCACAGTACCACTTAACTTTGCTTTAAAATCTTCTTTGTTTGCTGCTATTATAGTGGTGTCACTATCTACAGGATTTTTAATCAAATTTTGATCATTGGTAATGTGTGTAGATGCACCTGAGTCCAAATACCATCCTTTATTTATATTTCTTGATGTAATTAAAATGCTCTATTTTTTACATTTTTACACAACTTGTTTTTCTTTGAATTATGAAAATTCCCTTTGTTTTTGCATTGTGATGCAAAATGACCCAGTTTATTACAAGAAAAAACATTTAAAAGATGTTTTCTTTTTATTAGAATACATTGCTGTTTCACTCTCAATGTTTTTTGCTTCTTCTACCACTTTCACATCTTGCTAATAACTTTACTTTAATAGCATCTCCTGTGATTTTTTGTTCCAGAGCTTTCTAAGCCCATAATCATTGGTCTATAGTGTTCGGGCAGGCCTGTTAAGAGTAAAGAACCAACCCATTCATCATTGACGTTAAAACCAATTTCTGATAGTTTATGTGCTGTTGTAGTAATCGAATTTACATACTCCTCCAACATTTTTGCAGTTCTCTAACCTCGGTGTTGTTAGCTGTCTCAATAGGCCAACGCGTCTAGTCAAGCCTGAGTCCTCGAACGCATTTGTTAATGCATTCCATGGCTCTTTCGCATTTTTAGCACTTTGCACGTGGCTGTAGTTTATAGGTCCAGGCACAAAATTATTTTTGATAGTGCTTTTCTATCCTTTATAGGATCAACTTTTTCCGCTGTTACAATGTCCCATAAATCGTCTAACTGAAGCCATGCTTGCATTGCAAACTTCCATGAGGCAAAATTCTCGCGTCCCTTTAATTTCTCGACAGGTATGTTGACATTCATTTTTTTTTCGACGAAAGTTCTTTAATTCGTGAAAAATATACTGCGATACACTAATGTTCTGGCACTCAAGTCTTAACAGTGATATTATGCCTGTAAGTTACGAGAAAACACATAAAATGTTCACTGAGTCTTGGCGTCCCTTTTATGACACTAAAGTTCACTTTGTTTTACTTTAAAACTGAGTCTATCTGGGCCCATACCTGTTGGTTGTGGGATATTAACTATTAAGCGCATATAAAACAAAGTCTATTTGGTATATCCTTTTATTTAACTTTAGCGAACACAAAACATTACATTGTAAGCGCATGGCGTTCCGAGAGAGGGAAAAAGGAAGCGACGCGCGGGAAGTAACCACAGATAATAAAAACAACTTAAAAATAGTGTTGCATGTTGCAATTTATATATAAATATATATATTTCCAACATTATTTAAATTTCTTTATTTCTGTCCTCATCCTCTACTAATATTATAAAGCTGAAAAGTTTGTTTAGTTGAACGTTCTAATCATATGAGCTACGATTCTAATTGAAAATATATTTTTGTTGTATATACCTTTTATCGACTAGATCTAGAAGACTATAGACATTTTTAAATGAGGTTAGTAGTTTCGCGAACGTAGCACGTCGTACCGGCTAGCAGCTAACTACCTGACAGGTACTTCGGGCACTCGGGTACATCTTGTCCTTGTTCTAATGTGTCAAATACAACTCTTAATTATTTTCATTTGAACACGCGGATGAAGCTGCTGGTACTCCATACATGCAGAGTACGTTTATATTTGTAAATAGTCGATAATTAAAAATCCCTGACACGAAAAGCTCTAAAAAAATGAATGAACAATTAGAAAAGAGCTGATAATCAGCAAATTTTTACAATCTCGATTAAGTCATTTTTCAAATAAAAAAGAACTAAATAAAAATTCGGTTATTCCAATTGGGAGCTACCATGTCACAAACAGACATACAAATTCACATATACACGTAAAATTTATAATACCTGTATGTTTTTGACGGGGTTAAAATGTTTATGTTTCAAAATAAGGATAGAAATCTTAGGTTTAAAAATGTTTATTAGATTTACTATTTGTAGATAGCATACAGTAATAAAGAGAAATCCTATAAAACTTTAATATTATTCACGTGGGAATCGAACCCACAACTTGTCACGTTTACAGTGCGAGCTCCTGCGCCACAACTGGCCCCATCTGCATTGTGTTATAATCGGTTAGTTGTTTTTTTTTCTATCATTTTATATTATTTAAACAGAAGACGTGACTTAGTATCACTATGTGTTCCTTGAAAGATATATTTTACCCGATTTTAGCGGCGCTTTCGCCCCCGCCCCGGCCACGTGGACAAATGAATATAACTATCATTAATCAATAGATAGCTAGTTCGAAGTACTAAGTAAGTTTTTATTGTTTCTATATAACCGACATTTAAAGCTCTTTCCCATTACATTTTAAAAGAATTACCTGTATTTTAGTGGATATAGGAGACAGTTGAAGTTGAAAAGTTGAAGATGTTAGATGTAGTATGTAGCTTCTATTTCAGTCCATTACATTACACGACGATCAATCGTCTTTTATCGTTTATGGGAGTAACCACAAGCATTTAACTAATGTAAAACCAATCAAAATATAATACTTAAAAGGTCCTTTTTTAAATTACTTTTATCTAAAAGTCTAACCTACCTACAATACTTATTAAAGTTAGGTTTTGTTTAACTTTATATAAGTCTAAATCCTTCTATATAGAATAGAGCATTATTATTTAGCCGCCCGTCGTTACTCGATAATCGTTATAGATCTTCCTTTTAACACCTTTCATGGAAATATTGTAAAATTATAATATATATCACTTAGTCTAATTATAAAAACTAACGTTTTAGCTTTTATTGTTATAGCACATTTAGATGTGACTTAAAAGTGATTTAGTTTTATTATTGAAATTTCTAGTTTTATACATAGAATAATATATGAAAATATATTAACAAACAGTACAAAAAAAATCTTTGAAATAAAATGTTGTATAACGCATACATTCGCATTTTAACTTCTCACTAAAACCCTCTTTTAGCAACTACGCAGAGAGAGCCTTGTGAGTGTTAAGGTACTGTCTTTCCGCCTATTTTTTTGGAGACATTTCATGTAGAGTGACAGAACTTACGCTACGCTTTGTATTGCTGCCCAAACGTGTGTGTTAGAACGCAAAATAATTTGTCCTCCAAGCAAAATCGAACCCACAACCGTCACGTTTACAGTCGGTCGTCAGTGTCGAAGATGGCTGCTCTACGTTCTTTCATTATATCTCTTTGTGTATATCCTAACACTTAAGACACAAACATTTTGTGTATCTGGTAGGGAAAAATAATAGATCCATTTGTCAACTTCGACATTCAATCAATGGTAACGAATAATAAAATTACTAGTTCGAATATACCTATACTATTAGATCTGAATTATTTTACGTTATCGAGAACATAATGTCACAACATAATAAAATATCACAGTGTCTAAAATATGCGATAAATGTCGATAA
>JAJHJA010001055.1:0-67173 GCA_021202915.1 Heliconius himera
TGAAAACACACCGTTGCCCAATTATCGAGATATTACGTGTTTAGTAGCTCAATGCAATGTATTGTCTTGGTTACCAAAGCGAGAATAGAAAGAATGAACGTCGAATTATTTTTATTTTCATAAAATGATGACTTTTGCTATGTTAACGTTATATTAGAGAAATTAAAAATGAATCATATAAAGCTATTGTGTTTTCATTATCTTATAATCTTTTTTTAAGCTTCACCCTACTATTCCATAAAACACATACAGGCCTTCGTCGTGGCGCTAGAGCACAAGCGTGCAGGTTGTGGGTTCTATTGCCGTTCTCGAAGTAATTAAATACACAGCGAAAAATAGGCAATAGACTTCTGTTCCCTACTTTTCGCCGAAATTAAGATACTTATGAGTGACGGAGTGCTATATCACTGGGTCCCAGTTTTTCTCTCTCTCTATCTTGTTTTGAGTGGAATACAGTGTAAAGCTAAAATAAATCCTCCTGTAATCCCCCATTCTTCAAGCACCGCGCAATTTTCGAGATAATACGTATACAGTGCCTAAATGCCACCTTTTGTCTTGTTACCAGAGCGAGGAAATGAAAATATAAATAATACAAAGCTAAATAATCTGTTTTTGACGCGGTAATCTCAGGAACTATTTTTTTTAATGGAAAAATATTATGTTTTATATATCTATAGTCCATCCATTAGATGTCCAATTCTTTTCGATAAGGCATTTAGCGTCTAGAGATGAATGTTTCTGACTTTAGACCAAGAAATTGCAATGTAAACGTAGTCGATTAGTCAAAAATAGATTCAAAGTTACCTGGGGCATATAGAATGTGTCATATGCTATATATAAAAAATAAATAAATAAATCAGCTTCACGCTGTATCCCGATCATAGATCATAGTGTTAAGATACTCCGTTCCTCATTTTCCGTCAAATTCTGGAGGCATTGCATGTTGAGTGGCGTTTTACTAACCATCAGATCGAAGAAATTAAAATAAAAATTTAAATAAATATTTCATTTCCCCGAGGGGGGATCGAACCCACAATCAGTCGCATTTACAGTCACACTTTGTACCCCTACTCTACGACTGGTTTTGTTAATTTAACTATCCTTATATAATCGTATATTAGGCGAGTCCCATCTCTCAGTATAGTTATGTCAACGAAACTGAGAATGAGATTTACATCAATCAACAATATTAAAGTTAAATTATCAATATGTCTATATCTTAGTTACATTTCTGAAATGATTATATTTGTAAAGTTATTGAAACGTAGTATATTACAAACCATTATGGCGCAGTACAGCTTTTGATAGGTTGTAGGTTCGATCACTATTCACATTAGATAATAGTATATTTATTTTGAATAGATCACATATATAGAGGAGGAGAGCTATCTTTTAAGTAAAAAAGAATGTCCTTATAAGATCATTTTGTTGTCTGACTGTCAGTCAAGAGCCTTTATCTCAGGTACGCTTGGAGATACTGAGTTGAAATTCTAATCATACCTATACTCAAATCTACGGTACCATGTTTTCCTGAAAAAAATGTATTTCTACACACTTAAAAAAAAGATATGACTGTTTATATGGCAAAAAACGCATAATTTGACATTATAAAGGGATTAAAAATTAATACTTCCGGTTGACCTAGAATTATGAAATTTAGTAACTAGCATCTACAGATAGTGTTAGTTCAGGAAACTATACAACGTTGAAACTATACATTTGTGGCTAAATATTAAAATATAATAGCCTTAACAGGGGAGCAAAACTTAGTATTAAAGCCGGTAGTTCAAGTGAGGTATCAGATGAAAGGGCTCTGGCCAAGCTAAGCTTGAATTTTAGAAAAAGCTCAAGAACTACAGATTTTGTACGGAACTCTCCGGTTTTATTTTAACTAGATTGCATAAGCAACTCTGCCCCATTGTCTCATAGTACTATATATAAACATAGAATATATTATTGCCATTTAATTGAGAACATTAAATACTATATCTATTTTATCTATAAGAGAGTCTATATATACGGAAAGTTTGTTCAAACTAATCAAATATATCTGTCAAAGAAAAACATAAGTCCCAGTTTCACCAAACTTTATTATGAGATACCGAGATTGACTAACTTCGTTATTCGTTTAGATTGTCTAAGTGTTTTAGTTATATATCTATATTTATACTCTTTACTTATAATAAAATCGTTACGGTTTGGTGTCTGTACATAGGAGACATAAAAAAATTGATAGCATTTTTAATTATTTTTGTTTGTTTGTCAGTATGTTTGTTCACGCTTATCTCAGAAACCGATTAAATTTTTATATATTGGCAAGCTTTTTTCACATTTTGTATTTGTATAAATGAGAAAGTTAAATATTTTTAAAGTGTTATTCCACAATTAAGAAAGAAACATACTTATTTAGAAAACGTCTAAAAATTTGAACGTAGCAGGACTCGAACCCGCACCTCCTGGTTGGTTTCCAAGAGGCGCAGATTCGAGTCCCGCTATGTTCAAATTTTTATACGTTTTATAAATAACTGTTTTATTAAATTGGCTGAAACTTTACTTTTCAATGGAGGTAAATATATTGGTTTTGAAACGATATTATTATTATTAGGTAACTAAAGTAAGGCAGATTGGTAACCTAATAATTATGTAGGTCAAGCGGGCGAAACCGTGAGCGGGTCGCTAGTATGTAATATATTTTGTTTTGAGACCATCTTGACGTGTGTCTGATTGTAAACGCGATAGTTATCGATTAGAAGAAGACGACAAAGCACAGCGTTGAGTTACGACTTTTAATTTATAATATCTCTAATGCGGACGAAAAGTGGAGGATGATTAATTGCTTTCGCACTTGCTAAATATTTTGTTGATTTTTGTATGTTGGCAGAAACGTAACCAGCCCAAGGAAAATAGCATTAGAACTTACAAACATCATTAATATTTTGTTACGTGCTAAGTATCTCACGTGAGCGTTGATTTATTAGGGAAAAAATATAATAAATCAATCACTGACTCATTTCTCCACTATACAAGTTAAGCCCTTTTTTACTATACTTTAAATTTAAAATAACCCTAAATTAAACATTTTTCTGACTGAAGTGATAAGCTTAATAACTGTATAAATTGCCAGTAGAATCTCCTATGCTTGTTCTGCCTTTCGGAATATTGGTATTGCCTTAAGGCTATTACAGTGCCATATATAAGAATATAATAGGATTTTCTTTTCACATTTGGCCGTCCGAAATATGGGCATTTTTGATTCAAGGTTTACTATTGTCTTCCCGATTTTATCAGTTTTTTATAGTGATAAAATACTTCCTTCCACATTTTTTTTATAAGAGTTATAGTGTATTAAATGGTTTTTTTTAGCCTCACATCCATATATGTTTAGTGTAGCATATATGTTTGGAGTAGCCGGCGTAGGTAGGAGAGAAAGGAGCGGAAGACGCTGTGCTATATATATATATATATATATATATATATATATATATATATATATATATATATACATATATTTGCATACCACTTTTGCCTCCCTCTACTTAGACGATGGAAATGAAACTATCATAACAATATAAAAATTGTCAGCTTCACGCTGTATCCAGCAGGGTGGGCAGAGGGAACCTAGTGTGCCTCTACGCCACGACTGGCCTCAATTTGTAAAAAATATATAAAAAATATGTCTACCAAAAGGAATCGAACCCTCAACCACCTCAAAAACAATCTGAAACCCAACTACGCTACAATAGCAAAATCACGCAATAATAATAATAATAATATATAAGAAGTTTAAACGAAAAAGGAAATAAAAAAAAAGCTTTATGAAAGCTCAACATAAAAGGCAGGCATTGTTTCAAATCAGAAGTAATTACAGTCGATGGTTGGGTTCAACATTTGTATTCCTAACTGTGTACGTTTGAGTTAAACGCTACCTCCATTCCTCTAATTGCTACGTCAGAACGAAAATTACTTGCGATACTGAACCTTACCGCCTACGTAATAAAGGTGACAGTATCTGGCAATTCTACAGAATATTTTTTAGCTAAACGCCAATGTAGATCTTACGTTAGTACGGTAATAGATCTCGTTTTTCATAGAAATTGGTGTGATTTTTTCTGTAAATTTCATTCATAAAATATAGTAGATTTATCACATGGTTATTTTTTTTCATGAACGTGCTACAGTTTTACAATTTTTTTTTAGGTATCGATTCGATTTTCTTTACACTGAAGTTAGTTAGTTAGTTACTAATGTCATCTACGATAATTATATATTCTTTGCTTCGCATTGAGTTCCGCCGCTCAACACGCAATGCCTCAAGAGTTCGGCGGTAAGTAGGGAACATGAGCGCCTTAATTTACTTAGGTTCCCAGCTTCCCTCTGTCTTACCCGCTGTGAGCGGGATACAGCGTGAAGCTAAAAAAATAATGTTTTCAGTTCATCGCTTTTTCTAGCATGGCAGTGTAAATAGAGATACGCACTACTGTCAAAACTCCGTCTTTCTTAAGCCCCGGAACGACATATTACATGTTTTGTGAGGGTACTTCGGTTTTTGTAATATAGAGCGGAGAAATACAAATAATTCATTGCCTCGAGTGGGATCGAACAGACAGACGTACGTAGCTCCATAGTGGCACGGTAGCCTCAAATATTAAATTAACAGAATATTACTGATATGAGAGTTATAAAAACTAAAAAGACACCTTATGGCTGTTGTAAGTTCAAGAACTTATATTCTGAAACTTGTATAGCTGAAATAAGCAATATGTTTTTCCAGATTTTAAAAATGAAGATGAAAATTTTAAAACTTAATGTACACACTAATACGTTGTTTCTTTTTCTAGTTAATTGCTCGCTGTATCCCTCAGTAAGATATGCATAGAGAAGTTAAGACACTCCGTTCTTCACGCAAGTTTCAACTTTAAAACATACGCATCAAGTGGCGAAAGTATTTTGTCTTGTTTTGTCGCCGTATTTTGTCTTGTTATGACATCGATAATTTTTTTTCTCCGGTGGAAATCGAACCTATAATCATCTAGCTTACAACCAGTCTCGACAGACGGCTATTTAATGGTCCTTAATGGTAGGAAAGTGGACAACAAATATAAAAGGTTCCGCACAAAATGCAAGTAAATGAATGTAAATGAAACAAAAAACATATAAAAGTTACAGAACAAGAGCGAATATTTTTAGTGCAATTTTGAAAGTATTTCTTACGTGCACGTTTAATTACTTTAGTCAGGTTTTTTTAGTGCTAAAAAAAGGTATATTAGGTATATTTATATAGTCGTTTGAGGTCGTTGTTACACAGCGAGAGTCTGTTTGTTATCAAAGGTCTTGGATTAAATTTTTACTTAAGTAAATGATTTTTTCTATTTTCTTGCTCTGGTAACGAGGCAAAGCGCAGCGTTGAGTTCTGCCATTAACATGCCATGCCTCGACAATGCAGCGGAAAGTGAGGAACGGAAGTGTCTTAATGGGAACGGAGTGTCTTAACACTAGGTTCCCAAGTTCTCTTTGCCATGTGCGGGATACGATGTGAAGCTAAAAAACTGAAAAAAGAACTTCTTTACCTAATATTCCACACCATTCTTTAAAAACAAAAATCTGATACTTTTCCCAATGCAATATTTTTCAATACACGTCTATTTTTCATCAAAAATAAAACAAAAGCACTAAAGCTAAACCCATTCCATTCAATACCCCGAGGTAGGCACCTACCTGGTGACTACCCAACAGTTGCATTTAGCGAACCCATTGGCCCCTCTCCAGCGCCAATAGATGGTATCTCGCGGTTTACAACATCTGTCGCAGACTCGACGGCGTCGTTTGTCCCCAGGATGGGTGTCGAATGGTAAAATGTTTCAATTTATCTGTTTATTTTTTAAATTTTTGTATTTTTTGTGTATATGGTGTAAATAGTGAGCTCATCGTGGCGTAGGGGTATAAGGGTGTGACTATAACGCCACGATTGTCAGTTCGATTTCCACTCAAGAAAATTAATAATTTCTTGGCACCAAGGCAAAAAAACCCGGCGTTAGGTTCCCCCTGCTTACCCTGCTGAGTGTGAGAAACAGCGTGAATTAGATTTATTTATATTTTATAAATATACTGTACGTAAAAGCTCTTAACTATATGTGATAATATATTTTCTTAGTGTTTAATTGTCATTCGAGGGAATGGGGAGACTTTAAATATATTAATTACTTCAATTTGGTTAAACAAACGGCCCGGGGGCACAAGCATATTTAAATTTCTTTACTTTGGGATCGAGGCAAAGCGTGCCGTTTCTGGAAGAATTGTGTGTTGAGTGGTGGATGAATTCCATCCCTCCAGAATTTTGTGGAAAGTGTGTTGCGGAGTGTTTTTATACCAGGCTCCCTTTGCCTACCCTGCTATTCGCGGGATACAGTGTGGACCTTAATAAAATAACGCTACAACGGGATTTCCTATAAATTAAAAAAAAATCAGCTTCACGCTGTATCTTGCACACAGCAGGGCAGGCAGAGGGAACCCAGTTACCCAGTTAAGACACTCCGTTCCCCACTTTCTGCCGAATTCTGGAGGCATTGCGTGTTGAGTGGCAGAACTCAACGCCACGCTTAACCTCGACACCAGAGCGAAGAAATGGAAATATAAATTTAAGTAAATATTTCCTCGAGTCACACCTCGTGCCGCTGCGCCACGACTGGCCTATAAAGTACGCAATATATAAAATAGGCAGGAAGCTCAGAGTAGATCTATTGGTTCTCTATGGTTGATTATGCCTGCTACACACGTAACGATAAGGCTTAACGATAAATATATGAAAACCAGATTGATAGATTTATCGGCCGTATGTATGGCAAATGGTTGCAACTTATCGTTCATCGGCAGCAGTTATCATTTTTATTAAATAAAACGTTCTCGTCGATTGGGTTTGCATAATTTATTAAAGCGTGTGTATGTGATCGTTCGAGCGGCAATACTTCACGAAACTTAGCGAACAAATACAAGAAATTATAGAGTGTTAAGATATACGAAATAAAACTGATTATGAGATCGATTATTATCAGAATTAAATAAATAAAATGATGAGAAAATTTGAAGTCAATCGTAGCGCAGGGGCACAAAGTGTGACTGTAAACGCGACAGGTTGTAGTTTTGATTGCCACTCGAGAAAAATATTTAATTTAAAGGCAGCTTATTCAATTATGTGCATTCATACTCAAATAATTACGCCATTTTTTCGGAGCGAATTTCAGCTCATTTAATAAACAAAAACTAATACTTATTTAGAAAACGTATAAAAATTTGAACGTAGCGTAGCTCTGACCACTAAGCTATACGTGAACGTATGGCTTAGTGGTCAGAGCGCCTGGTTCGAAACTGAAATTCTTTTCTTTTTAATTTTCTGAATTTATGGATATTGAAAAGTATTTTTTTTAGTTATTAATTTAGTAAATGGATATAAAAATAACTTATCACTAATTTGATGACATTTTTTTGCGTGCAATATGGCTAGTTAATAGTTTGTTCAGTTTTAACTATTATACAGTCGAGGCGCAGATATATAAGCGTGCAACTGTAAACGCAACAGGTCGTGGATACGATTCCCATTCGAAAAAATCGAGTCCCGTCCCGTCGAGGCGTTGAGTTCTGTCACTCAACACATAATGCATCCAGAATTCGGCTGAAAGCGGGGAACGTATATGGATCTTAATGGAAAAGTAGTGTCTTAACATTAGGTTTTCAGGTTTCCTCAGCCTACTTTGCTATATGCGCGATACTGTGTGATGTTAAAAAAAATACTCTGAATGATTCCTTCATTCATTATTTAACATGTTTATAGTACATGGATACATAATATTTGTAGCAAAAAAGAAATATACACAAGAAAAACAAAACTGTGAAACAAAATATAGTAAAAAAAGAAGATAATCAAACAAGATAATAAAACACTTATGCATAAAATAGATTGCTATAAAAGTCCAAATTTTCCCGAAAAGCCCGAGACCGTACCTTTTTACCTGAAATGTCTAATCTCTTATAAAATTACAATTCATTCTAATTCCCCTTCCCCGCATGATAAGCCACATGTGCCCGTAATTGTACAAGTTTGTGAGAAGGAGTTTATATAACCAAAAATGACAGCTCTTGCTTCTCTCTAATTATTTTGGTATAGCAGTTAAGTTTGACACCTATCGTGGCGCAGGTGGTGCTCCACTTGACAAAATGATAACTTTAATGTTTTCTTTTCACGCAAAGTTTCCAGAATTCGGTGGAAAGTGGGGAACAGGAGTGTCTTAACACTGAGATTTTTTTGTCTACAACGTGAAGTAGATAAAAATATAGGTTTTATAATTATGATATAATATATTTTTTTGTGAAATAGTATATACTACCAGATTTTTTTGTAACATATACTAAATTCATATTTCAGCAGAACGAAAAAGAAATAAATTAATTCAATTTATCATTTATTTGGGACAAAGCTATTTAAAACTAAAGCTATCCTAAAATAGAAATTAATATTTTTTCATAAATAATATTCCCAAAATAAACTGTCGAAAGCTCTTAGATCTTTCCTCAGGAGTCTATTGTCGTCGATAATAAAGAATACTACTTGCTGTACTTCAGCACGCTACTGCATCTTGTATCAGAACTGAATTTTGTGAGATTTAACCATTATTATTGTCTTTGAAAGGTTTTAAATTATATTTTTGTTTACATATCATTGTCAATTTAATCGAGGGGTGCTTTGGACGAGTTTGTTGTGGATACGATCCTTATTATTTTTTTTCTTATTCATTTTATTTTTAGCTTTTTGGGACCCTTGTTTCCCACCATCTCCAAATTTTACGAGATGTTCAGTGTTGAATAGCAAAACTCAACGCTGTGTTTTTTTTTTGTTATCAGGAGAAGAGACCAGACCATGAGCATTTTAAGCATGAAAAATATTATAATCCAAATATTAAGTTTGATGGGATTCTATTTTATCCTGCTTGCCTTTTCCTTTCTTTGATTTAGATTTGAACCTACACTCTCGCATATTTACTAGCCAAGTTAACTTAGACATACACGAACCGCGCCACGACGCGACGTCGTCAAATTAACATCGCTAGAACGCCAAAAGTGGAAGGATAATATAAAGCTCGACTAGCTATATACTATGATGGTTCCCGCAAACCGACAGTTTAAGCTTCTTAATTGCTGTACTGCAGTCACACCTAGTGCACAAGTGTGTGGGTTCAATTCCCACTCGAGGAAATGAAATATTTAATATTTTCATTTCTTCCCCCTGGTGTTGAGGCAATCGCGACTTTAAGATTTGCCCCCACCACGCAATGCCTCCAGAATTCGGTGAAAAGTGGAACAAAAGTGGCGGGGACGCAGTGTCTTAATCTTGGGTTTCCCAGTGCCCTACCCTGCTATGCATAGGATACAGCGTAAAGCTAAGAACAATATGAATATTATTTTCAAAAACTTTTTCACTTTTGTAGTGAGTTAAAATAAGAAATAAGTCATATTACCTTCACATTTATTCTATCCTAATTATTAGAAATTAAATGACTTAAAATTAGCCAATTTATAAGATTAAGAAGATAAAGATTAAAAAATATATTCTTTTTTTATATTGACTATTTTAATACGAGTATATATAAGAGTGTAGTGGATTATTAATACGCCAAAACTTAAATAATAAGATATTTCAAGAATAAAACTGATATCTTTTTTGTCCTTTATAAAAACAGGTAGCTTCGCTCTTTTTAACTGAATAGTCACACAGAGCCTAGTGTTACGACACTCCGTTATCCACCTTCCGCCGGAATGCTTTTCTCGATGATGATTTCCCTAAAATTTCCACGAACTGAGATTGAAGTATTTTTTTATACTTTGAAATAACTGTAGTATATTTATAGTATATTTAATAAAAATCAAGCAATATCTGAGACATTTTACCATTCATATCTAAAGTATTTAGTTACTAGTCACTTAAAATAAAATACACTAACTTAAAATGTACATTTGCCAAAACAAACGAAACAAACTCGAAACTATTAACAAAACGCAACTATTAAAAAAGCATGCGATACCTAAAAACAAAAAAAGAACGGAAAATATTAACATTCTGCCTCTAATTTGCCGTAACTACTTTTAAAAGCTATTGTCATCGAAAAATCAACTCTATTTTTGTAGTCTTCGAGTTCAAATTTCATTATCGCCAACTACTCAAATCAATAATTTTTATCACACGAATTTAGACGTTATTGGATTTATAAATAAAGTTTATTATTGAATAAAATTTTAAAATTTCGACTGATATGACTGAGGGTACTCCGTTTTGTATTCCTCCACTTATGTATGTAGGTAGAACTCGACGTGAGAACGCTTAAGGGCGTCAATTTATTTTATTATTTACCTTTAAAAGCCTAAAACTGAGTTTTATCAATTATTATATGTAAATATATCGTTGATTACTCTGTCTGATTGAGTATAGTGATCGTAGGTTCAAATCCACTTGATTAAATCTCTATATTTATAAAATAATTTATCACTCAAATGACCGGAGAGAGGAGAACATGTAGCTTAGATTCTTTTTACTTTGTCTGTAAAATGAAAATGATGAATAGTTCATAAAATAGTTCATCTTCAGCTTTCTTATATATCAGATTAGGCAGAGAAATCGCTATGTCGTTCCGTTCTCCACTTTTCACTTGGTTTTTATTTGATACAGTAAATCTATGTTGACATCTGTATATTATAGGCCAATCTCTATATATTCCCAGTGACTGACTTCTGTCAGCATTTTCTAGTGCTCAGATGAAACTACTGGGCTTAAAAAATTGAGCACTAAGAGAGGATTTCTGGAAATACCTACGAAAATGGGATTTTTTCACGGGGATTTTCATTTATTGTTATTTTATATTTTTAACGATTTTTGTATAGCTTTTGCTGAATAAAATTAAAAGAGTATTGCTTTTTGTTATAAAATCATCTCTACCTAATCATCTCGAATTATCAATTGTAAATAAAAGTTTCTATTGTTTCTATTGGTAAACAATCTATTTCATATAATTTGTGTTAAACTCAGCTTTGCATTTCATCTCACAAATAGAAGGGTAAATATAATGAACTTAATAATAAGACACTTCATTCTCTGATATCCGTCTAATTTTGAGATATGATGTGTTGATTATGAAAATATTAATTTTTTCATTGATATTCATATATATATATTATAATAATTCTGAAGTGTTGGTTTGGAGAAACGCTATAATCTCGGGAACTATTGATTCAAATTAAAAAAAATATTGTGTTGAAATAGTCTATCGAGAAATGCTCTAGGTTTTATTAGATTATGGTAATAACTTCGATGAAACTCACGCATACTTGCCGTCAGAGTTGACCTTTCACATTCAATTATGTCATACACAATTCTTACTAATTACCATTTGATGACGCGAGCGAAGCCGTACGTAAAAGTTAGTATATATTAAATGAATAAGAATCTGTGGTAGTATATATTAGTGTAGTGGTAGTATATATTAAATGAATAAGAAGAAGTGGGGAATGGAGTGTCTTAACACTACGTTCCCTCTGCCTACCCTGCTGTGTGCGGGATACAGCGTGAAGCTGATAAAAAAATAATAAGAATCCACGAAACTAAATTAAACTGTAGTTAATTTCACCACAATAAAGTTACAAGTTAGTTTAAGCTTATATCATTAACTTAACAAATGTTGTATTAAGGTTTGATAAGTCTCTCGAGCCTCATAGCATAGGCCTTGGGGATTATATTTACAACTTGATATAAAATTGTGTTCTGGAAGGATTTGCATATTATACAAATATCCATTTGATACTGCAGATTAGTTGGAACGTTTTCTGCCTATATTGTATGTAGTAGTTTTAGGTTCAAATCCAATTTTTTATCTTCATACCTGAGGGAGTAGCCTGAGAGAATAGAGCACCAGACGCTACGGTCTTTCCTCTACCACTACATAATTTTGGTCAATTTTCTGCAAAACGACCTTACAGGCAACCAGATATTTTTAACAATTAAATATATTATTCCAAAAATATTCAAAAATATATTTCTTATTATATCTTATTGCTTATAAATAGCTGCTTTCAGGTTATATTTCATAAAGATATTTTCAATAGATACCGTTTAGTTTAGTCGTTTAAAGGGTTGGTACCCCATAAAGCCATGGGTTAGTCACTAAAAAAAAACAATACAATCACAGTAAAAATAATTCATTAGAAGCCAGTACAGCTTTCCTATGCTTATCCAACAAGATCATCTACGAAAAAGTATTATGTATTTAACATTTATATATATTCAAAAATGTATATTACTTTATATAAAAACTTAAGGCCTTCATGGCACAGTAGGACAACAACGACAACGTGTAAACATGATGGATATGGGATCGGTTCTGAGTCGGAGGCAATGAATATTTTCATTTTCTTGCCCTAGTAGGGCAAAGTGAAGCGTTAAGTTCAACCATTACACGTAATATCTATTTATGGAAAGTGGAGAAGGATTTATTTATGATATCTTAAAAAGTCGATTCGAAACTGTATCAAAGTATAGGTACATTAGGTCTATCATTCAAAACTTTAACAAAACTATTGCTTAGTTTAGATACTGAATAAGTTACATAAAATATTGATATTTATAGGTACTTTAAAATGACAAGTTTAGGAACTTCTATTGAAATATAAAATGTGGGTGGGAAGTATACTTATTGTAGTTATTTTTATACTATCTCAAAGATTATAAAGCATTAAATTATATAATAAGACCATTGTGGCACAATGGCACAGCGTCTGAGCGTAAATGAGACGGTTGTAGATTCGAGTCCCACTAAAAAGAATTCATTATTTTTATTTCCTCGCTCTGATAACTAGGCACTATCTAGGAAATTCTATGAAAAGTGGAAAACGGAGTGTTTTATCGCTAAGGTCCCTTTATAACATGCATACAACATAAAAAATAGTATTCAAAATAGTACTTTTGTCATATTAAAGAACTATTTACGTTTTATTTTATAATGTTTTATATTGAGTACAATATCATAATAATATGATTTATTTTATATTTCACATTAAATATACATTACATTTATAATAATTATTAATTTAAGTTACTATTTTTACATATAAAACAAACGGTCGAACCACATTCTGATAACTCAGTCTAAATTACAGTTAAACTATTACAATTAACCAACAACGAAAAAAGGCAATAATTTACATTAAATTATATTAAATTAAAATAAAAATTAAATCAATTAATCGTCAATTAAAATATATAAAAATACTGTGATCTAACAAAAGTGTTCGATAAGTGCTATAAAATCAAGATGGCGTTCGCAGCAGCTCGGATGATCTTAAAGGACAAGAGGAGGAAGGCTTCGAAGGAAGATTTTAGGGATCCAAGAAATAGAAGCAAGGTAGTATATTTTAAGCCACTAAAAATGTTATATTTGAAATCAGATGTCGAATAAGTTACTTTAAATATAGTATAAGTCAATCCTTAATTTATATTTAATATTTTAGCCAATATTTTTGAACCTATGATTCACTCTGTATGGGTCAATATATTTGAATAATATATTAAAGTATATGCATAGCGAAATCATCCGCCATATATTTGTTATAATAAGTTTAATTTAATATATCTTATAGGATTTTTCAAAGGGATAACATAGAAGAAAGAAGAAGCAAGAAAAAAAGAAAGTTATCTTTAAGTACCTTATAATAAAAATTGTAATTTTATTTTTAAGTTGCTTAGAATCTATTGATATATCATATATTTATAATTTGTACAAGAAACCCATTGACATAGCTAGTTAAAAGAATTGTTGGTTATAGTAGGTATAGCTCTAATGATATATTGATAAATAATTAAAGGAAATGGAAATAAAATATCTAGACTTAATTATAGTTCACGTTGTATCCTGCACATAGAAATATAGGAAGAGGAAACCTAGGGAACCTAGTGATAAGACGGAACTCAACGACGCGCTTTGCTTCCTTACCAATGGGTAGGCTTAGGCAAAGCGCGGCGACGAGGTAATAAAAAAATATTAAACATTTTATTCCTCGGATAGAGAATGGAACTCACTACCGTCGCGTTCACAATCACACTCTTGTGCTATCCAGCCCCATTTTATTTATAATATAGTTAATATTAATTATGTTAGCGGTAGATTATATTACTAGATTACTATTATAATAAAACCAAAAATTGCAATTTTTATTACAATTTTTTGTACGTAAATGCTTTTTTATAAGACTTAGTTGTAATTATTTATTTTAGGTTCACAATTGTATTCCACACAGTAGTACCTATATAATAAAACCTGATACTGAGGAACCTAGAGTTAAGACACTCTATTCGATTTAAGACCAGAGCGAGGAAATGAAAAACTCTATGGTAAATGTAAATTATAACAAAATTATTTATCAAAAAATAGAATTTATTTTAAGAAAAAGAATCGATTGTTTTGAACAATTCATTAGTTCAGTTCGTTCGGAAACTCATTAAAGGTAAGGCAAGCCAAAAGTAAAGTAGGCCTCGTCTTACACCGTCATATCTGTAAAATTTGTAAAAAAATAAATATAGTTATAATATTTTTTTAAGTGTTATTTCACATTGAGGCCGGTCGTGGCGCAGCGGCACGAGGTGTGACTGCAAAACCGACTGGTTGTGGGTTCGATTCCCACTCGAGGAGATGAAATATTTACTTAAATTTATATTTCCATTTCTTCGCTCTGGTGTCGAGGTTAAGCGCGGCGTTGAGTTCTGCCACTCAACACGCAATGCCTCCAGAATTCGGCAGAAAATGAGGAACGGAGTGTCTTAACACTAGGTTCCCTCTGCCTACCCTGCTGTGTGCGGGATACAGCGTGAAGCTAATTTAATTTAATTTATTTTTTTTTTTAATTTCACATTTAGGTAAGAATAATATATATTAAAACTTAGATAAATTTATGTACTTGGTCGATTTTTAAGAAGCGCAAATTCTAATTCGTCTACGTTGTTACAGGGTAGGCAAATGGAACCTATTATTAAAATACTACGTTCCCAATTTTCCGCTAAATTCTGGGAGCATTACGTGTTGAATAGCGGAACTTAGCTGATAATAAATAAATATAATAATAACTCCGAATGTGTATCGAACCCACAGTCATAAATTTACAATTATACGATGTCCTATTGCGCCCAATAGCTTCGGTAACAAAATAAAATAATTTCAAATTTAAGCTTTCTGTAAATTTGTAAATGCAGCTTTTATAAAGTGGTCTCCCAGAACAAACAAAATTAATTTAAAAATAAATCAGCCTCAGAACTACGAGACTTTTGCCATTTTTTATCTAATATTTAAAGAATATAGTAATAACATTCTATAGACCACTAGTATGGCCGTGATTTTAGTAAGGAATGAAATAAATCCAATCAAAATCTATATACAAATACTAGAGGGCGCCCGCGGCTTCGCCCGCTTATTAGGAGTGAATTCTAAAAAAACCACGAAACACATGCTCAATAAAATATTTTTAACAGTCTGAATTTAAATTTTTATAAAAATCGGTGGCAATTTAAAGATTTTTCCATATAAACTTTCAACCCTTTATTTGAACCCTTAGGGGACGAATTCTTAAAAACCATGAAACATGTGTTCAATGAAATATTTTTAAAAGTCTGAATTTCAAATTTTATAAAAATCGGTACAGATTAAAAATTTTTTCCATACAAACTTTCAACCCCTATTTCATCCCTTTAGGGTTAAAATTTTTCAAATTCCCTTCTTAGTGGATGTCCAGAATATGAAAATAAACATCTGCCCAAATTTCACGTTTCTACCATCAGCGGTTACGGCTCTGCGTGCGTCTTACCTCAGTCAGTCAGCACAAGTCCTTTTATATATATAGATTAAAAACTGAGAGTTGTTGTTCAGATCTTTATAGGGGATATCTCAGTGAATAATCGTTTCTTTTACGTTTAAGTTTAAACAAAATTGCGAAAAAAAACAAAAAAAACAAAACTAAAAAATTAAAAAAAAAACTTGACATCAGTGTGACCGTAGCCGTATATTTTCTGCCAAACTTGGCCACGTGAAGATCATTACGTCGCTAACGAGGTAGCCGTAATGAGCTCGCCTCTTGTATCTAAAATGTCAATGACATAATGACTTTTATGGCGGATATTAAATTTAATGTAAGTTATTATAGTAAGGTGTAAGTAAAATGGTTGTTTTGTTGTTAAGACGCCGTTGTGTTTTTGTAGTTGTAGATTCAAAAGGTAATTGAGTAATATATTTGTGTTATATAACACTATACCTTTGCATAAACGCGACTTGGAGTTGGATTTCTATTCGAGGACGTGAAATATTAAATATGTTCTTTTTTCTCTCTGGTAACTAGGCGCGGCGTTGAGTTGCGCCACTCAACTCGCAATGTCTACGTTATGCAGCTCCGTTCCTCACTTTATGCTGAATTATTATTGTGAAGGCATTGCGTTACCAGAGCGAGGAAATGGATATATAAAATAATTTCCTCCCTCGAGTGGGAGTCGAATCCACAACCTGTCGCATTTACAGTCGCATACATGCGCCCTTGCGCCACGATTGCCTGTAATATGGTAGTTATATAATACCATAGTAATTATGTAGGTTTCAGTTAAGGACCTACTTAACTTAATATCAGCTGAATTTCCGGAAGAAGACGCTGATATCACCGGAAATTGCTTTACGCATCGCAACGTTAGTATATTAGGTACATATTAGCTACATGAGGGTAGTTCGAAATACTTTTTAAAATATTTTATTTTTCATTTTGCTTTCACAACACTATAGATATAAAAAAATTAAATTTTATATTTATATGAAATCATGTATTCGGATTATTATAATTGTGTACATACGAGTATATGAACATGCATTTTTAGAAACTCACTTAAATGGGACGACTTAACATGGGTAAAAAACTCAAAAAAAAAAAGATTTTATTATCGATATGATTTATTGTTAGTATACGTATAGTAGTTATTGATTGCTATAATTAATTATTTAATTTTAACCAAAATCTCTCCCTAAAAAAAACCACAAAAATAAAAAAAAGTAATTTAAATTCACAAAAAAAAAACATTTCACAGATTTACAAAAACAATATGCACTTCAAAGTTTATTTAGTCCACTATAAGCGCTCGTACATCTTATAGTCTTTTCAAATACCTACTTTTGAACTAGGTATAGGAACCCCGTCTCGACGTCCCGCGGGACCGCGCTGAATGGAAGAAGAAGATCAGTGGGGAATAATAGTAAATGAAAATTCTTTGATTTGAAAGAAAACTACTGTACAACTACTTTGCGTTTCTTTTGTTATTCGTAAATAATTAACTATTTGTATTTAGAATGTTGTTTCAAAAGAAAGATGGAATATTTTTTTATCTGTTTTCTTTTATTGTATCTATTCATTTGGTAATTAATAGTGACTGTAGCAAAAAATAAAAATAAAGGTTCATCGGATTTTATGTTTATTTTATGTTAAACATAATGATGCCGTCGCGGCACAGTGGGGCAGTGCCTGGTAGTCAACGCGATCGTCATAGTTGAGATTCCCACTTGGAAAATTACTTAATTTGAATTCAAATTTAAATCCAAGAGTTGTTGATTATCATAACGTATGTCGCACAAGCAGTGTAAGCGGAGGAAACCTGGGAGCATAGTTTTAAAACATTCCGTTCCTATAAAGACTCCTAAGATCCTATTATTGAGTGGTGGAAGTTTACGCACGTTACCAAAGCGAGGAAATGATAATATGAAATAGTTCATTCCTCCGAATGGGGATCGAAACCATAACCATTGCGTCACAGTCACACGCTTGTGTAAATGCACCACGAGGGCCTCTTGAAGAAATACTAAGATAAAAAAGAAATAAAATAAATAATAGTAATAGGGATAGAAGGTATATAATAGATAGAATGTATCGATAATAAACCAATTGGTGTGGGTTCGATTACCACTAAGGGCAAATATAAATTAATAAATAGTAGTTAAGGGTAAAATTGTATCACATAACATAATTATACTTCAAGATATTAAAAAAAAAGACAAAGACAAACAGTACCTACTTATATTAATAGATCCTATATTGTTTGATTGATGTTCTTATTTACCCTATCTAAGTAGGTCAAGGTACGCATATTATAAGGTTTTATATTAAAGTAACTCTTATAAATTACATAAAGAAGTTCCGGTTGAAGGAAAATCTTGAATATTTCGAGATTTGATATTCTGTAAGAGAAATGTCCTATTGAAATTCATTCGTGCCTTCTAAAGCTCCGTCCAATATAATATTTGCTTATAATTTTTGTGTTTTTTGTATAGAAAAATAATAAATAACTAAGATATGTATTTATAGCTGTAGAAGATAAGAAATTATATTTTATGTACAAAATAATTATTAAGACTAGTTTATTGATTTTGTCACTTTTTATTTGATTGATTTAATGCCACTTAAATGTTAATTGATATTTCTGTATGTACTTGTAAGATTTAATATAAGTTCATAAGAAGGCAATAATAGAGTCACTTTGTATTTATTTATTTATATGGGAATTTTTACCTTTAAGTATTTTTTTTGCATATATTTTGAGTGTTATATTATTACTTATGTAATATTAATAAAATTGGGTGTTCGTTTATGATTTGTAATAAAGTATTATTTTTTATTACTCTTTATATTCATTATATACTTTTCAGATTAAACTCCAAGGATTTATATGAAATCGATTAATCATAAAGGAAATTGATATTGAATTTGTTTATATTATTAAATTAAGAAAGAATCCTATTCTTTATTATAGCTGAAGTATAAATACAATATCAATTTAAACATAATATATTCTATAATCTAAAACATAAAAAAAATAAAAAAATAAATGGTACTAAATAAAACGTTAATATTGTATATAATCGTTGTCTGCCTTGGCAAGCTTTGGATGTTACGCTTATAAGTGTGTGTATGGCCTTCTACACCGCTTCAGCTACTAAACTGAAACCGGATGAAAACAATGACACAAAATACTGGCTAAGTATGAAGTAAATCAACGGACAGCTTGAACGGGTGACGCATTTCTCCGCTTGATGGCGACAGAGTCACTTTCTTACTCTACTATCTCTACACAAATGAATGCTTGCATTATGAATATTTGTCGTGTTCAAAATTGTATTTGAAATATATTAAATTAATAGATTGTTAATAGGGGTTCGATGTTTAGCTTTACACTGTGCCCCATATTAGTCCTAGGGTGTCTAAACGCTCCGATCCCCACGCAACTCTCAGTTTTCGAGACGTGTGGCGGAACTCAACGCCGAATATTTTTTTTCATATATTTCAAATACAATTTTTAATTTGCATATTTACATCGAATAATTGTTCTATGTGTGAGACCAATATGATAGATATGCTGCAAGTTCTTTTCTTCCTTCCTGACTTCGCACTCGCACTTTATAATAAATACTATTATGGTAACGTGGGTAACGACTTCAAATTTTCAACCGCCATACTCATAACAAAATCAGGATTGTTATATGGAAAATCAATTTCGGTTTTTTTAGGTAAGTTTTGAATTGTTTTAGGTATAAAACAAATGTTCGACAGTTAGTTCTAGCTGAGCTATTACGTAATTATCTCTATACAAACAAGAGTCGACTAATCAAGTGGAATTACTAATGGTGACACAAAAGCTTACTGCAATTTTGCTGGAATAAATAACGATATAAATGCCTTATTTTCTAATAACATAAATTGAATATTTTTGAATGTATACGCAATTTTTGCGGGTTTGATTCCCACTGAGTTAAAATTATGTTTTTTTTATATTTCGGTTGCTACAGTAACATTTTAAAAGTAGACAGAAAATATAAAACAGAATTATTTATCAAAGTGAACAAAATATGTAAAATTATCTTCACGCTATGTATCCCGCACATAGTGATCCCACTATGGCAGAGTAAATTTGCGAATACAGTGTTAAAAATCTCCGTTCTCATTAAAATATAAGATAAAATAATTAGAATTTTCTGTATAAAATAGAGATTGACTCATGCTTAATACAAAATAAATCCAAATTTAAAAGCAAAATATAACTATAACACAAACATAAAGACAGACAAATTTTTTTGATACAAATATTTAATATATATTAGCACAGGTGACTTTCTAACTTAAAAGTATTTTTATTTCCAAAAAAAAATCAACTATATATTTACCTTCAATATTTTAATCTCATCGAGTCATATTTCACTATAATTGGTTCAATTTATCAAAGAGTGAACGATATTAAGCGAAATCGTTTTTTAATTTGATAAAACGATAACTTTGAATACAATATTTTGTAACTGATACTCGATAAGCTGTCTATGAGGGACTATTATGAATAAACTGTTGCTCTTTTGTTTAAATCTTATATTTTTATATAATAAAATAAATTTTCATTTTATAATATAATTTTCATAGTTTCAAGATCACAAAGGTACCAATCTATTTTATAACAGTATAGTTTTATTAGAAGGCAAAAATTCAGCATATAGGTGAGATAGGAGGTATACAGGATTTAAAATCTCTACGGGAAAAGGAAAAAAAGGATTTTCGTCGTTTTTCGCCTTGGGTACATTTGCCCAACAAAGTTGCGGGTGACTACAAAATCGATATTTATTTGTTTTTATTAATTTAATCAAGTAAATAAATAAAATTAATATGAAACAAAACAAAAATATTGAATTTGTCTCTTATTTTTAAAATATAAATGATCTTAAATATTTAAGTCCTAATTAAAGATTTTTGTTGAAAATATACTTTCGTTCCACTTTGTTATAGACTGACTCGAAACTTGTAAAATATGGGTTGCTCATTTTGCCACTAAAGTAACCTTATAAATCTGTTCATAAAAAAAACTATATTTTATTACAATATGTTCAATATGAAATTCTCAATATATTTACTATGGGTTTACATAGCCCGGCTAGAATGATACGGCTATATTCACCTCATCCTTCATCTTCAATCCTATTATCGACCGTACGTTTAAAATTTTATAAGTCGCTTCTGAACGAAAATGACAAAGAGATTTGAAATGACGTTGAGAAAATATTTTATAGAATCACTTTTTAATATAGAGCTTTGGAAATTTATTAAAATATATTATAAGCCCGTAATGTAGAGTTAAAAAGAAGAGTTAATTTACATTTGACTTGATTAAAGAAAAATAGGCATGTTATTTATCTAAGTATAGGATCAAATATTGTCTTTTTTATCCTTTTCAATCTTTCAAAGTATAATTTAAAATTTTTGATATTTTCAATTAAAAGACCAATATGCTTAAAATGTTCTATAAAAAGTCATTGCGCACCTATATCTATAAAGATATAGTTAATTTTTATACAATAACTATTTTTTCAAACAGTACCATTCTAAAATATCTTGTATCAAAAAAAAAATTAAAAGGCGAACAAACAAACCCACGTTACCATACGAGTACAGCATGTCAATCTTCTTGGTCGTATATTGCTGTGTGCTTGGTGTATAGGACCAAATTTTCTTCTTGCAGGCCCGGAGCACTAGCACCAGTAGCTTTAGGAGCGTGAGTCAGGTAACATCGCTTGATCACGCCTGGCCATATGACATTGATGATTTGTTTTGATTGTTTTTAGATTACAATGGTTTTTGTTGAAAATGTAGAGAAAGAGAAAAATGTTCGGATTTTTTTAATGTAGAGTCAATCTTTTTAAGTTTATTTATAGTAATTTTATGGAAAAAAAACAAAAACCATTGTCAAATATTATTATGTCACGAGTCATTTGCTATTTTACAGTAGATGTAGCAGTAGACATCATATTCATCTCTAGAGAAACTTGTAAGGACGTACAGGTAAAGTATTAGAACTAAAAAAACTCCAAAAATTATTTTGGTTTTAATAACAATGTGTAACAGCATAAAAATCGACGAGTTTACCTAAATTACGTAATTCAATCTAATATTTAAAGATGCTTCACATTTTTATTTTTTTTATTATTACTAAGTTATGAATATACTTTTTTAAAAAACTGTTAAAATTAGAAAGTAGCGAGAATTTGAATCGACGTTTCTTGGAAATCATCCAAGATCTATCATTCAATATGTAATAGTATTTTATTACATAGAAAAACACTTCATGATTTTGATGACTTTCGTTTTGCCTATTTTACGAGTTACTATCAATATTTAGAGAGAGCAAGCCAATCAAGATATACAATTAGAACATTTGGCTTTTGGAGCCATTATATTATTTGTGTAATTGTTCACAATTTCACAAATTAAAGTCATATATTTGATCAAAGATTTATATTTGACGTAACTTTAATGTATATTGAAAAGATTTTATTTTATTTTATGAGATATGTTTTTTTGTCATACAAGATATAATATGCGCAGGACATAGGGATAAAGACTATTCCGTTTGGTACTCTATTCATTCAAAAAAAAAAGGGAATTAATGATATGATTGGTCACCGGGTGCCATTTACCAGAAATAATATTTCTAACTGATTTACTGGCATATATGTATTTCCTAGGATTATTTCTATGTTTCTATGTTTAGCGACAAATTAGGCAAAAGTTCATGAAATTTTTGATTTGTAACTTAAATAAAAAAAAACAGTATTTTCTCTCTCTCTTTTTAATTTCTCTGCCTTTACAGTGAGACGTGATTCAAATTTGAAATTATGATCTCTTTTGTATAATTTAGAAGACGTTTAAAAAAATTAACGTAGCGAGACTCGAATCGATTTGGTAGCCGTCCAAGCGCTGTGACCACTAAGCCATAAGTTCTTATCAACCTTAATCGCAACTCTTATATGCTTGCTACAGTTTATTTATATTGTTAGTATGTTGACATCTTTAATTTGTTACTGAAATTGTTATTACGTGAAAATAAACGATTTTTTCATTTCCTTATGATATTGAAATAATTAAATTTATTTTAGTGTTACTTACAGGCCAGTCGTGGCGCAGCGGCACGAGGTGTGACTGTAAAATCGACTGGTTGTGGGTTAATTCCACACTCAAGGAGATTATATATTTACTTAAATTAATATTTCCATTTCTTCGCTCTGGGCTCGAGGTTAAGCGCGGCATTGAGTTCTGCCACTCAACACGCAATGCCGCCAGAATTCGGAAGAAAATGGCGAACGGAGTGTCTTAACACTAGGTTCCCTCTGCCTACCCTGCTGTGTGCGGGATACAGCGTGAAGCTTTATTTATATTATTTTATTTTACTTTATAGATCTCTCACTTTAGTTCTTATTATCGTCATTTGAGTCCCAGGTCCTAAATAGAGCAGTGCGCTAAGATTTTCTCCATTTATACCAAGAAGTGCATTACTAATACTTAGCTTTAGCTTCTTACATACAATTATTGATCGAACACAAGCATTAAGCAGAACAAATAGGTCAAGGCGACAGGAAAGTTAGTTGTTTTGAGGAAAACGTTGTTCCCATTGTCACGCCTTTATGTATTATTGTGATTTTCTTACATATGCAATATTGGAAAATAAATTCAATTATATTAGTAGATATTATTTTTGGTTAATAGATTTATATAATCAATAATAAATTTATATTTTATTAATAAATAAAATAAAAAAGTTTAAGTTTCAGTACATCGAGAGTTCCGTACTAATTTTACGTCAATAGGATCGACTTGTAAAAGTTTACAAACTTAAGCTTGCTTGTTTGTACGGACTCATTTTGTAGAAAATGAACTACAAACAAAGGTCTATTACAAGTTTTGTAATATACTTATATATTTTTTTTAATTTTCCCTTTGTTTGTACTGTGGCGGCGTTGAGTTCTGCCACTCAATACGCAATGGCTCCAGAATTCGGCAGAAAGTGGAGAACGGAGTGTCTTAACACTAGGTTCCCTCTGCCTACCCTGCAGTGTGCGGGATACAGCGTGAAGCTGATTTTTTTTTATTTTATTACATAATAATAGAAGCGTTTAAAAAAAACACCAAAATACGTCAACTAAAAGTTATCAGCTTGTGACTAAAATAAAATTGAACTCCAATTACTTTATCTTCACTTTTAAAGCTTTACGTGCTTTAGTTTCATAAATATCAAAATACAGTTTGTTAACTGTTACGTATGCAATAAGAGGAGGACAAGTGAAACGATAGCCGGTTGACAACGCACTGCTTTATTATAATTTGCACTAACCTTTATAGTGCTGGACGCAGCCACGCACACATGCATATACATATATATATATATATATATATAACATTCGTCCCCCATAAAAAAAACAATGTTTATAATTATTTAAAATATTTTTTAAAACAAATATTGGGACGTTTACGTAACGACCGTCCTTGTCCACAATCAGCCTCAATCTGGGTCTCGTGATCATTTTCAGCTTCTTGATAGTCGTCATCAGAACTCAAAGAAGTTTCCGCTTCATATAACTCTTTCCTTCTCTCTCTGGGTAAGTCGCGAGATGCGACGTCAGACCTTGGGGTGTTAGACTGCGTTAATGAAGCTTCGACTGTTGAGCGTGAAGATGGAGATTCCGAGCCAGCACGGTGAGGTGACGTAAACACTGGGCCCGGAGACGTGGCCGCCGGCGATGGAGAAGGTTGCAGGTTCACGTTAGGTGACGTCACAGATTCCGATAATATCGGAGTGCAAGACACCGGACTCGGTGTACTTCTAATGTCTACTCTGTCCCAGTCATTAGTAATGAAACCTTTATAAGCCAACAACTGATTTACATGTCTTTTGTGGCATTCTAAACTTATTACGTCCTTAACTAAATACACAACTTTACCTAAACATTTCACAATAATACCTTTACCCCATGTAAATTTTTTTTTATTACAATATTTCTTATATAGCACTACATCATTAATTTTATATTTATTTGTTCTCAGTTTACTAAGCTGCTCAAATTGTAAACACTGTTGATTTTTTACACGATTAGAAATGTGCGGTGACGAAGGTGTAGATGATTTTGGATTCAAGAAATCTAAACGCGATCTTAGTTTGTGACCGAAAACCATTGTAGCAGGAGAAACGCCCGTGGCAGTGTGAATTGAATTCCGATAGTCCATCAGATATTTATATAATTTTATAGTGACATCTTTTGATGTACGAGTTGACAAAAGACATGACTTAATTCCCTTTTTCACTACCTTTACGAAACTCTCTGCTTGACCGTTGCTGGGCGCGTGGTATACCGGCGATGTTAAATGAGATATACCATTAGAAATACAAAAATTATTAAAAACTTGTGAACAAAAAGCTGTGCCATTATCACTTACTATTGTATGAGGAATCCCAAATCTTGATATAAAATCACATAATTTAATTATCACCGCCGATGAAGTAGTACTTGACATACAATACGCCTCAACCCACTTAGTGTGCGCATCTACGATAATTAAGTAAACATAACCGTTAATTGGGCCCAGGAAGTCTATGTGTAACCTGTAAAAAGGGAAAGGTGGAAATTCCCAATGTAGGGGCGGATTCTGCGGAGGGGAGGGACGCAGCTGGATACAAATTTCGCAGGATCCTATCATCCTTTCTATAGCCTGATCTATTCCTGGAAACCAGAACCTTGACCGAGCTTCGGCTTTCGTCTTAACTATCCCTAAATGCGAATAATGCAATTCTTTTAAAATAATCTCATGCAAACATTTAGGTAACACTATTTTATGACCCCTCATGACACACCCATTTTCATATGACAACTGTGATTTACATAAATTATACGTTTTTAGTTCTACATCACTTAATTTTTGTGGCCAACCGTTTAAAATGTAATGTATAACTTTATTAAGGACCTTATCACGTTTTGTTTCCTCACGTAGCGTATCTAAACTCACAGGCATACTGCCATCCGCTACGAAACAAACGTACGTAGCTCGATCGCCCGACTCATATTCGCCACACTCCTCACTCGTAGGTGCTACAGGCAGGCTCGCTCGCGATAGATAGTCGGCGCAGTTATCAGTGCTACGAACGTATTCAATTGTATAATTATAATTACTAAGAAATAATGCGTACCGTTGTAAACGATTAGCCGACATCTCTGGCACTCCTTTCTCTGGAGCAAAAATTGATAACAATGGTTTATGATCTGTTCTTAAAATAAATGGTTCAGACCTACCGTATAGGTACTGATGAAAACGACGAATTCCGTATATTATGGCGGTGGCCTCCTTCTGTATTTGAGCATATCGCTTTTCCGCGGAATTTAAAGTACGAGACGCAAACGAAATCGGTCTTTCCACTTTATCAGTACTTATTTGTGATAGTACGGCTCCCAAGCCACTAGGAGAAGCGTCTACTGTCAAAACAAGTTTCGCATTAGGATCGTAATAGGCTAAAACTTGCTCTGACGTCATTATTTTTTTTATAGTTTTAAATGCCTTATCGTGACTATAATCCCAGTTCCACGTAGAATCTTTTTTTAATAACGCGTATAATGGATTTAAGATAGATGATGCATTTGGTACAAAATTCCTATAATAATTAATTAAACCTAAAAATGACTGCAACTGACTAACATTAGTGGGTACCGGTACTTCCGCCATAGCCTTAATTTTCTCGGGTGCTTTTCTCAGACCGTCTTTTGTTATTATGAACCCCAAATAACTTACCTCATTTTTAAAAAAAACTACACTTATCTTTTTGCAACGTTAAACCGGCGTCCTGTAACCTAGTTAGTACAGCGTGTAATCTCTCGAGATGTTCAGCTTTGTCTTTACCCGTGATCAAAATATCATCTAAAAGGCAAAGCACGCCATCCATACCTGATAGTACTCCCTCAATAGCTCGCTGGAAAATAGCGGGAGCGCTTGCCAGTCCAAATACTAGGCGCGTAAATCTAAACAACCCACGACTTGTATTAATACAGGTTAAATTTTTTGATTCATCATCTAAAACTAGCTGGTTATATGCCATAGATAAATCGAGCTTAGTAAATTGTTGACCGCCGTGTATTTTAGAAAACAATTCATTTATCGTGGGAAGTGGATATTGTTCGACACGCAATTGTTTATTAATACTGACGGAATAATCAGCACACAACCTCACGGAACCGTCTCGTTTAAGCACCGGAACAATAGGAGAAGCATATTCTGAAAATTCAATAGGTTCAAGAATACCTAAATCGACTAACCTTTCGATTTCCTGTACAACTTTGTCGCGTAATGCAAATGCAACGGAACGTGCCTTATAAAAAACCGGTTTGGCATTGTCTTTTAAAAGCAATTTGATTTTGTATTTATTAAATGTTCCTAGCTTATCAGAAAAAAGTTTAGTATATCTATTCTGAAACATCTCCATACACGGTTCATTTTTAAAATTATTGTAATTAACCGAAATTAATTGTAAATTAAATTTCGATATAAAATTCCTACCGAGCAGCGGGGGGCCGCCGTCTCGAACTACGTATAGCGCAATGACATGCGTTTGTTCCGCGTAGCACACCGGCAAATGAATCACCCCTAAGCAGTCAATTTTTTTACCGTTATATGTTATTAAGTTTTTATGAGTAGCTGATAATGGCACATTTTTAAAATTAGCGTTATAATAGGCCTCCGATATGACAGTTACTGCGGATCCACTATCTATTTCAAATTTATATGGAATATTAAAAATAACCACACTTTCTACCATGGGCTCTCCCCTAATTGAACGGATATAAAAAAACTTACCATCATCATCATCCTCACCTTTGTCACCGCTATCCACTTCCACAAAATTAACCTTATTACACCCTTTGCGTAAGTGGCCTTTGACATGACACTTTTTACAAGTATAATTCGCGTACTTGCAGTCGGCCGTTTTATGGTTATTGTAACCGCACACCCTACACGTCACTTTTCCGACAACTCGATTTTTCCCACTATTTGAAATTTTGTATATGTTTGTGTCCACCACGGAGTCAATGCTGCCAGCGCTGACCACTGCCGCGGCCCGCGCGCAGCTCAAATTCTCTGTTAATTCGATGGCTCTCGCAAGTGTCAGCTCGGCAAGGTCTAGCGCGTACAACTTCTCTTTCTCAAACCCTGGACGCATGCCCATTATAAATTTATCACGCAGAGTTTCTTCAACGTTTAGAAACCCGCAGTGTGCCGTTAACCCGCGAAGTCTTGCCGCCCATTGCGCATGCGATTCGCCTGGTTGTTGGGTGGCCGCATAAAAAGTGTGCCTTTCTGCAAATCCGACACGTTTGGGAGTGAAGTGATCATCCAGTAGTCGCAAAATCTCTTCCAGTGGAACATCCACAATATCTTTAGGCAACGCTAGGTCTGCTGCCAGCTTATATGTACCCTCTGCGAGTGCGCTGAGAAGAATCGCTTTCCTCTTCCTTCCTGTTGCATCCGTCTGCTCATTCAATTCGTTTGCAATAAAATATTGCGAAATTCGACCCTTGTATGTTTTCCATGTATGTACATTATGGTCAAAGATATTTAAAATTCCAAATTGTACGGAAGACATCTTTTCTTTTCCAAAATGAGAATATGTGGGTAACCCGTCGTCGCCACTGTTACGTATGCAATAAGAGGAGGACAAGTGAAACGATAGCCGGTTGACAACGCACTGCTTTATTATAATTTGCACTAACCTTTATAGTGCTGGACGCAGCCACGCACACATGCATATACATATATATATATATATATATATATATATATAACATTAACGATATCCTGTGACCTACAAACCTATTTCGACCCCTCCTTGACGCGAATTGGCACCTATTTACTTCTGTGCAGACATGCGACTTTTTACCCGATTGTGGTGAAGCTCAAAAGGAGGGTTATGGCTTTAGCGCGTATATATTTATGTTTATATGTATATCCGTTTCTTTGTTCTCTTGTAACTATAAAATCAGTGAATACATTTTGATAAACGATATATATTTGGATTTGCCTAGATGGTGCGAGTGTTAGTCTGCTTATTAATTATGTTTATACAGATTTTTTAAAGTGTTAACTTCCCATGGGACAGTAAGCCTTTACCCAACGCCTAACAACGTCAGTTTATCTAGCTTGTCTTTCTCTCACACATAGTGGCAGCGGCAGGCAGGCTCCTCCTCTCTCAATCTGTGGGTTAGCCACAGATCTTGCTGATTTTCAACCTACAACTGTCGCATTTATAGTAATTCGCTATCTCGCTGCTCTACAACGGCCTCTTTCATAACTTTCATCCAGTTATTATATATAGAAACTTTAAATTTTCTGTATTAAAATAGCATTAAAATCCTACGGGAGAGAGAAGTTACTTAATTCTTAAAAGAACTTCTGAAAATTATATCTTCATATTTTCTTTAAAGTAAATAATTAATATAGTTTGCTGCTAAATAACTAAACGTGTCATTGAGCTTTGGCATAGCGAGACCGTTAGTAATATGTATACATTTTTTAGCAGCAGGGTAGGTAGAGAAAACTTAGTGTTTAGACACTCCGTTCCTCGAAAATCGCCGTAGTTTTCGAAATATTCAGTGTTTAGTAGCAAAACTCAGCGCCATGACTGTCGCCTAGGGCTACGCTTGTCTCCACGACATTTCATATATTTCTATTAGTTAGTAAGAAAGTAATAAGATAGAAAATGATAAAAAAGGGAATAATTTATCACTAATTCTCTACAAAACAGAGTGAAATAATGTTAAAAAAATGTAAGTTTACAATATTTTAGATTGAAACGGGAGCTCTCATTAAGCATTCCCCTAATCGTCCGTTATTTGAGACGAGCGATGTTTGCCAAACTTCAAAGAGTGAAATATTATATTTGTAGCAAAACTTTTGTAATTAGTAAGTTTTTTGTTTTGGAGAAATTTATTGATGCCGTCGTGGGGCAGTGGAACAGTGAGTAAACGAGAAGGTTGTGGGTTCGATATCCACTCGGATATTGCATTGTTTTCATTTTCTCGCTATGGTATCTAGGCCAAGCGCGCATTTGACTTCCTCGGTTACCTCTTTAGAATCATGATTAATTTAATTCTATATATCAAACAAATGTCTTAAAAAATAATCATAGCCCACAACTAAGAGATGGTAGAGTAATATTAATTCAAAAAGACAAAAGCATCAATATATTTATCCCGCATAAAGTAGAGTTGTGGGTTTGACTCCCATTCAGAATTAAAATATTTCATATTTTGATTTCATCGCTCTGGTAACTGAGCATAGAGCTGCGTTGAGTTCCACCACTCAAAACACCATGCCTTCAAAATTCGGCAAAAAATAGTAAAAGCCTCAATGACAATGGAGTGCCTTAACACTAGATTCCTAGCTTACTTTACTATGTGCGGAATATAGCGTAGAGATAAAAAATAAAATCATAAATAAACATTATTTTATCATTTATTGTTCATATAAACAATATAAACTTCATCGTAAAATAGTTGCACTGAATTAAGTAGAATTTTAATTAAAAAAAAGACCTTTCCATTTTACGAGAGCAGCGTTAATCCGATCTGCTTAAAAACAAAAAAAAAATACTCTTAAAATATAGCGCCTGAGCTCAGCTTAGTTTTTATTTAAGACGAAGCGCGAAGACGAGAAAAATATAGCTTTTATACGAACAAAAAGACAGAACGATACTTTAGTGTACCCATTCTTATTCTGGGAACAAAGTGACCATTCATTTTTGTTTTTTCTAAGTAAAAATATACTTTGCATGTAAAAATATTACAATTTTAAAAAAAGCTCATGTGTGAAAAAGCTTTTAAGTTTAAACGACAGGTTTTAAAAGAAGGTGTTTAAAAAAGCGTTTTGTTTTTTTTCTTTTACTTATTTTGGATCTGAATAACACATTATTGATGCCTGTCGTGGGGCAGGGGTGCAAAGGTGTGACTGTAAACGCGACAGGCTATGAGTTCGATTCCCGCTCCAGGAAGTGAAATACTTCATGTTTTCATTACTTCGCTCTGGTGTCGAGACAAAGCCCGGCGTAGAGTCTTCAGAATTCGGCGGAAAGTGGGAAGCGGCGTGTTTTAACACTGGGCACGTTCTGCTTCCCTGCTGCGGGATATAGCACTTGCGGTTTACACCGTAAATTTCGAAAAAAAATCTTATTGGAATTAAAATAAGAAGGGAGGAAATTGGGTCTAATCAGTATGTAAATTTTGCAAACGTAATTAAGACTGTTGTGGTACATTAGGACACAGTATGACCTTGTATGACCTTAAATGTGATGGTCGTGGCTTCAATTCTCACTCTGGTACAATTTAAAATTTACACACTATATAAAGCGTAGCGTTGACTTTCTCTCAATTCAACTCTGGCGGAGACCAAAATGTACAAAAGGTTCAAAAGGTTCTTTTTGGATTCTCACTTTACGAAAAAAGGAAAAACTAAAATTACTATTTATTTTTTAATCCTGTAAACAAGGCAAAGCATGGCGTTTAGTTTCAACCACTCAAACAACACGCAATGCCTCGAAAATTCGGCGGAAAGGTGGCAATTGAATGATTTAACTCTTATATGCGGGATACAGCGTGAAGCAAAAAATTAAATAAATAAAATAGCTGAATAAAACAAAATTAAAACCAAAACAAAATAAAACCGCAAAATAGTTTATTTCATTACATTCATAAAATGACAAGTAATTCGTATTGTTATGGCTCTTCGTGAGTTGACACTTTACTTTTGCTGAATTGAAAACATTTTTTTTAAAGATATTATTTTAACAACAGATGTTTAGACTGAATTACAAATAGAAAAATATTAGAAATTAAAAGTAGTTTGTGCTGACAATAATACAGTTTTATAAAACAATTACATTCATATACTGGGTGACCAAGGGATTTAAAAAATGAATTCTGTTCATAACAGGGCGTAAAAACTATATAGGTATTGTTATTTATAAGTTATTTATATAAATATTAATTTCCTTTGGAGTTGTCTTAGGAAGCTAGCCCGTTTACCTTTTCTTTAATCACCTGTCATCATCTCCATAAATTCTGAAACGTAAAGAGTATTATGAATTAAATTATATCCTTCATTAATAATACAAACATCAATATCGTCATTTCTACTTGTCAAAAGAAAAATAAGATTAATGCACAATTGGTTTTAGTTTTTTAAATACGGCGATTGTGGGTTCGATTTCCACTTTTGAGAATATTCTGAAATTTACTAAAGCTTCTTCAGTATAAGTGCATTAAGAGTAAAGTTTCTCGCTCCAGCAAGTGATCTATATCTACTAATATTATAAAACTGAGGAGAAAACTAAAGAGTTGGTTTGGCTTGACGCGCTAATCTAAGGAACTTACTTACGGTTTCTATTAAAAATATTTTTGTGTTGGATCGTTCATTCAGGGAAGCTCCTTATTTATCGTTTCGATGTAATCCACTTTACTGCATTTAGGTAACCCTAGCCGCAGGTAAAGCAGGTACATAGCACATTGTAAATCATATATTTAAATACAACTCTTAGTTAATAAAAAAAACCAGCTTAGAAAGAGGAGGAGGTCGTAGCACAATAGCAAAATGGTGTGACTGAAACGCGACGATTGTGAGTTCAATTCTCACTCAGGGGATCAATATTATTTATCAATATTTTCATTACTTCATCCTAGCACTAATACAAATAATGCAATGGGAACGGATTGTCTTAACACTAGGTTCCATTTTACACGAGGAACTTTTAGTTTAAATAATTTTGGTTAAATCATTAAAACGTCACTTTAAAAGACGCCATACCATATTTTATGTAATCAAATCATAATGGGCGGTGGTCCCTGTCAGGTCGCGACCTAGTTTCGTCTGACAAATAGAGTCAATTTGTTTCGTCAGCTTCCGTATAGTAAATTTATGTTTATTAAACTTTGACGACATCTATAGATATACCGTGGTAGTAAATTTTGCTTTGGCATAGCAATGCCGTATATATATTTTTTAAATTTGTACAGAAATTGGATCAGAAAAGGGAGTATTGAGTTCCACCCTTAAATTTTTAAAGTGTTAGGGAGAAAATGGGGAACGGAGTGTCTTAACACTGGGTTCCCTCTGTCTACCCTATTTTGCGGAAATAAACGTAAAGCTGATTTATTTTGTTCATATTTACCATCAAAATCAACAGTTCCAGAGGCATCAGTGTCTATTTCGGCTATCATTTCATTGAGTTGGTCCGGCGTCAGCTGGTCATCTAAAGCAGCTAGGATCTCTCGTAGGCTGGATGTTGGAATATAACCGTTACCTATAAATAAAACTATTTTAAGGGATATCACATATACATAGATAATTAAAGTAGATATTGATGCAGAGGCCGGTCGTGGCGCAGAGGCACAAAGTGTGACTGTAAACACGACTAGTTGTGGGTTCGATGCTCACTCGAGGAAATGAAATATTTATTTAAATTTATATTTCCATTTTTTCGCTCTGGTGTCGAGGCAAGGCTCGGCGTCGATTTCCCCACTCAGCACGCAATGCCGTCAGAATTCGGCTGAAATTGGGTAACGTTAAGTTTTTTTTTGATTTGATGTACACTACATATACACTTTTTTTATTCTAAGGTTAACCGTGGTCTCTTCATGAATCTCTTACCACTACACTTGATTCATAATTTTTTTTCCAATCTTTCACCACTCTTTCTCTCGGTGTGCCAAAACCACCTGAGCAAGTTCTTTTTAAATCTCAACGAGATATCGCTGCTGGTACTTGCCATCCTGTGTGTCTCTTTATTGCGAAAATTTTTTCAACACTTTATAGTAGTCATTAATTAATGCTTAATTATAATTGGGAAATACTATCAATTTGTCTATGAAAAGAAGTAAAATAAATGGTTTCGTTATACTGTAACTAATAATAGTGATTTACTGTATACAGACCGATTGATATAAGTGATAAAGGAGATTATTTTCAACCACTTTTACCCCCTATAACATGATGGCTTATTTAATGGATATATTAGCCATTCAAAAAATATCTAAATATCATATGGGTGCAATATAAAGTTTGAAAAAAATAAAGTTGCGTATTATATCATCAAATATTGTTAGTTTTGTATTATTGAACCCGCAGCTTCCAAAGAGACGCGGTTTCAAATCCCGCTACGTTAAAGTTTTTATACGTTTTCTTAATAAATATTTTTTTTCCTAAGTGTGGAATAACACTTCAAAAATAAAAAACATGTCAAAGCTGTAATTATCAAATGTTTTTTCTCATAATATTATATGTACCAAAAGAATGTTAAAGACATCTTCATCTGCTTCTCTTTCGGTTGATACTAACTAAATGTTATTCTTACTATATACTTATAAGGTATAACGTAATTTACTTCTAAATTAATGAAAACTTAAGACTACGTACAACAAATGTATCTAATAATATCTAGAATTCCTATATATTCTAGAACGGAGTAATATTTAAAGTTTTCAAATGCAACTTACCTGAAATAAAATCAATTTATGCCAAATATAAGCAGCTAAAGTATTTCAACGAATATACGTGTACTTCGATACGAACGATAAAAGTGTCAGCGATACGATTTTAGCGCTTACGACCAAACAATTTACTGTCTTGCTGTAAGAAGCTTAAACAAAATTGGACTAAAAGCTGTATATTTTATAGAAACTTGAAGTTAAATGTTGAATTTAATATATAGGGATTTTTAAAATAAATTTTATATGGAAATGTAGAAATAATATAGTAAAAAAGATATTTTTGACGTTTGGTTATTCTTGTATGGTAGTGGGGCAGTCTGGCTTTGAATTTTGGTTGATAGTTCCATTTACAATCGGAGGAAATAATAAAATTTTAACTATTTTAAATTTACGCCTAGCTGTTTTTTTTTATTAGATAAGATATGGTTTTTGTTTACTTTACCTATTACCTGTTTCTGAATAGGTGGAAGATGGAAATTCGAGTAAGTTACGATATTATAGACCATCTCAGTCAACCTCGCAAATCGTATATATTGCACATCCTACCCTATATATTGCACAACCTACCCTAGAGGATAAGGCCAAATATTAAAATATTAATACAAGATTTACAATAATTTAAATAGAATATTATAAACAGTATTATATATAGAACCAAATGTCAAGACACATTTTTCCTCATTTTTCACATAAATTTAAGAAATTGTATGTGCGGTACATAACGCCGCACTCTCTTTTGTTAGGATAGAAAAAAGATTTTTTTTGCGGAAGCGATCGGAAAATTGAGACGATAACCAGAGTTTTGTATTAAATTTGATCTTATAACTATCGTGGTAGTTGCTGGCGAGGTGCGGCTGAGGCCAGTCGTGGCGCAGGGCAAAAAGTGTGACTGTAAAATCGATTGGTTGTGGGTTCGATCCCCACTCGAGGAGATAAAATATTTACTTACATTTATATTTTCATTCCTTCGCTCTAGTGTCGAGGCAAAGCGCGGTGTTGAGTTCCGCCACTCAAAACGGTATGCCTCCAGAACTCGGCGGAAAGGGGGAACGGAGTGTCTTAACACTAGATTCCCTCTGTCTACTCTGCTGTGTGTGGGAAAATCGTGAAGCTAATTTGATTTTAACGCAATTAATTTACTTTGATTTTATCATGGTGCAGTAGGGGAAATATGTGACTGTAAGCTCGACGGTTGTAGTTTCGATAACGAAAAAAATAAGATAAGGAACCTAATTTTAAGCCGAATTCTGGAAATACTGAGTGGCGGGAGTCCACGCTCTTTGCCTCGACACCAGAGCGAAGAAATGTAAATATAAATTTATAAATTTGAATAAATATCAATTTAAATAGGGAATCAAACCCATAACCACCGCATTTATAGTCACACACCTGTGCCCCTACACCACAACTGGCTTCAACTCCAAATCATGACTTCCAAGATAGATTAAACCACAATACCTTCAATATTAATTAAGCTTCGCGCTGTTATTTCAGCACCCAGCGAAGACAGTGTGCTTTCCAAGTTTTCACTTGTTTGATAGAGCGCTGGCTCTCGGCCAAGCAATCGATAGAACTTATTGGTACAATTATTATAGAAAATATATACGTTATAAGTTATTTATGTGACAAAACTTTGTGTTTTTTTAACATGTTTTTTTAAACTTATAACTATGAAAACCAATATTGAAATATTTATTTATTTTTTTGTATTTTTAGAAATATTTACGTCTATTTTATACTAAAACAACTAACATCTACGAATTTACTTTAATTTTTACTCAACGAATTAAAGTGAACAAGGTGAATATAGTGACACAACTTTCTAATTATATGTACTGTCCGAGATCATTAACAAAATGAAATCAGCTTCACGTTGTATCTCGCACACAGCAGGGTAGGCAGAGGGAACCTAGTGTTAAGACACTCCGTTCTCCACTTTCTGCCGAATTCTGGAGGCATTGCGCGTTGAGTGGCGGAACTCAACGCCGCGCTTAACCTCTACACCAGAGCGAAGAAATGGAAATATAAATTTAAATAAATATTTCATCTCCTCGAGTGGGGATCGAACCCACAACCAGTCGGTTTTACAGTCACACTTCGTGCCTCTGCGCCACGACTGGCATCAAGACCGATAAGATAATTTTCTCATTATTAATGAAAGGAATAAAACTCAGAACTATTCCTTCAAAATAAGTTCATTATACAAACACTCTCTTAGAAATATATCACGATATAAATAGACACTATATAATCATCAAAGAAAACACTCAAATTTAGTAAACAAAATAGCTATGCATGGTTGGACCACTAAGTGTAATAAGTAATACAGTGATATTTCATACATCGAGTGGGCAGTCCTATGGGAGAGCTGCTATCGACACTCCACTTGGCACGGCATGATATACGATTATTATCTTTTGTACTAAATCAATGAAATATAGTTACAGATATGGCTTATTATTTATCGAATACCTTTCCTTTTTTTAAATGTTATTATTATTTATCCAAAAAAAATGAGCTTCACGCTTTTCCCGCACAGTAGGTGTAAAAATAGAGAGAACGTAGTGTGACGGAGAACACTCACAGTTTCCCACTTTCTGCTGAATTTTTAAGACATTGCGTGTTAAATGGCGGAACTTAACGCCGCACTGTTTCTACCAGAACGGGAATATTTATATAAATTCAATATAACTATGGACGTAATTCCTCCTAAAATATCTTTATTTTAAATTGTTATTCCACAGTTAGGAATATACTTTATTTTTCGTTTTCAAAATAAGTGTATCTTATATACGTTTACCTAACTTAAAAATCATAGCAAGAATTGAATATCCTTTCTCTCAAAAAAAAATTTTGCTATATTAATAGTGGAGAATAATTTTACCTTCTTTATCGTAGAGTCTGAAAGCTTCTTTGAGCTCCTTTTGAAGAGCTTCATCATCTTCATCTAGAAAATGTGTTGCTACCCTCACGAAGGAATCGAAGTTTAGTTTTCCTGAACCTATAAAGATAATTAAACATATTGAAATATATTTTTAATTAAATGAAGGCGTCGTGGTGCAGTGAGGTAGCTTTCAGATGCTCGACCTTGTCTATTGTGTTCACAGTCAGCTGTGAATACTAAGGTCGAGGTTCAGTTCCCACTTGAAGAACTTCCCACTTAGGAGAATGAATAACGTTACGACGCTAATTGCCGGCACTAAACATACATTATCCCAAAAATTGGGCGGAAAGTGGGATTGTCTGCATAACAGGTTTTTCTGTATACACTACTTTTCCGTTTTTCCTTTGTATATTTTTAATTCAATAGAAATGGGAAATATAGTAATTTAATGGGAAACCAACAAATCTAACCAGATCAATTTATATTGTAGGGGTATTGCACATTCCTTAATATTGTTCATAAACAACATTTGTAAACACGCTACATCAGCGTCCTACATTTATTCGCTACAAATATAATTGTGTAATTATTTTCCGCTATTGTTTTGTAGCGTATAAATAACCAAATTAAATATATAATAAAAGAGTTGAACATTAGATCTCGTCGCACTAACATCGTCCCGCTGCCATACCCCACATTGGTGACCCCGACGTGATGGACCCCTCCGGGGGGACCTCTCAGACATCTGCCATCGCCCACATTGGTGACCCCGACGTGATGGACCCCTCCGGGGGGACCTCTCAGACATCTGCCATCGCCCACATTGGTGACCCTGACGTTAGTCGACGTGATGGACCCCACCAGGTGGGACCCCGCAGACATCCGCCGACGTGTTCCTGTTGACTTCAGCCCGAAGTAATCTACGAGACCGACGTCATGATCCAGGCAACTCCCGTGGTGCTATATTGGAACCACGTATACCGGACTTCAAGCCAACGACTGCCCGACGCAAATCTCCACAAATTTGGTGAGTGCACATTCTAATCGGCTTCACACAAGCGTGTCTCACCGGTTAGGATTTCAAAAGGCAATCCCACACTATGTGATTTCGGATCAAGATCAAACGCAAAATTCAATTAAGGCTGTTGAAATAATGGAAAATGCAAAATTTTTAGAAGGCATCGATAAAAAGGCTAATTTACAGTCGATACGCGCAATAACAGATTAGTCGATAGCATTACAGGATTATTAAATCCGAAAAGGATAATTAATTCTGGCTCACTACATTTACGACTGTCAATGTTTAAGCGCCATTGAATAAACACAAATGTGGTAGAACGAAGAAACTAGGGAAACTCTTCAGTCAGTTCATTGCGCTGACTGCACCCTCTCGCACCCGCACGCACCGCCATCGATAATTACCGACGCATCCCAAGCATGTGTCGAAGACGTTCCACAGCGACAATCAAACAATGAATGGAAAACTTTCCAAGGCTCAACCCGAAGCCCAACAAGTGCAAGTCAACCGTATATACTGCGCATATTTCGAAAAAGAATATACAGTATATTACACGACGCAACGCACCCAGGATTCAGAACAACAAGAATAATGCTAACAAGTCATTACTTCTGACCTGGTATGGAATACACAAGTACGTGGACAAAACAAGCTTATCGTATCAAACGGCGGAATCTCACGTGACAAGAATTCGTCACTTATGCAAATCCTTGGATTTGAACGGATTGAAAAATTTCGTGCGCACTCTACCTGTATCTAATCATAAACGATACATAATTACGGTTATTGACCGACTCACGCCTGCCTTCATCAAAAACACGACATCAGCAGAACGTCAACAATGCGCAAGCGCAGCAGCCGACGACATCAAAACAACGCATCGAGTTACGAGGTCCGGTCGAACAACTACACCCGTGGATCAATTTAGTTAATAGGCATAATATTTTATATATTTTATTTTGGTTATGTTATATTCAGTTTAATACTTTTTTTCTCAAAGGGGGAGAGTATTGTAGGGGTATTGCACATTCCTTAATATTGTTCATAAACAACATTTGTAAACACGCTACATCAGCGTCCTACATTTATTCGCTACAAATACAATTGTGTAAACAATTGTGTAATTATTTTCCGCTATTGTTTTGTAGCGTATAAATAACCAAATTAAATATATAATAAGAGAGTTGAATATTAAGTCTCGTATCAGTCACATCGCCACGCTGCCATAGCCCACAATATTTTAAATGAAAAAATAAATAACATTGGTTGGAATCAAATCCACAGCCACCGCATAAATATCCACACAACCCTCGACTGGTCTTTATCATTAATTCAATATTTTTATACAATTAACAAAACAAAATACCTTAACCCTAAATTGACCGAAGCTAACCAAAAACGTCCCATCACATTAGCGTCAATGTCAAAGAAAATAACAAAGATAATCCATCCAAATAACTTTCTAACACCATTAAACTAGCGCCCGAGTTCACTAAATTCTATACAATGAATAGAAACTTGCGAAGTTAAACCTCGCTATCTCTAACATACGTAGAACTATTTTAAAGTACAATTTCCTTCTAAACTAATGTTATAGTAAGTTCGAACTAATTTAGTTTGGTTGAAATTTTAAGCTGAGAAATATAAGCTTATAAAATTTTATGAGGCGTCATTTTAGTTCAGTTTAGAAGTTTAATTGCACATGCGGTGATTGTAGATTCGATCCTCACTCGAAGAGAAGTTAGGTATTAGTTTTTCTTAGATGTATTTTAGTGACTGCAAACGCGGTTCCGACGCAAAGAAAGAAATATTTGTAATTTTTTTCCCTCACTCTAGTAACGAGGCAAAGCGCGGTGTTGAGTTTCACACAATGCCTGCGGAATTCGGCGGAAAGTGGAAAATGGCAGTGTCATAATGGGAACGGAATATCTTTACACTAGGGCCCCAAGTTCCCTCTGCCTACCCTGTTACATGGAATATACAGCGTGAAGCTGACTTATTAGCTTATAAAAAATAACTTTAACCTATCCTATGTATTATTGACAGTCACCATAAATGTTTTTTTTGTTTCTAGTTAGAATTGTTTTGATAAAGCTAAGCGTAATATACTATATATAGTATAATACAGTGGCATTGGGGAGTACGGGAGAGCGTTATGAGAGTATTTCCCTAAACTCCTGCGGAAACGGGAAATAAGAGCAATCAATATTACCGGTTTTCATACATTCTATAGTCTGCATAAATAATAATCACACAAATGTTATAAGCTAGCGGCCTCCATATGGCTTCAACAGTTTATGTTATATATTTTTTTATTGTATTAAGGAAAATTGCTTTCTTTCTTCGATATAAAGTATAAGTTGCTCCACAACCTTCTTTATCCGGACCTTAGTCCGGACATACAGAAAGCGTATAAAACAAAAAAAAGTTGTTTGTGTTTTAGTATCCTGTAAATAATTATTATATGCACTTTAAAAACAGTTATTTTGAAATTAGAGATAGACTTGCCCAACATCTTTTGCTAAGGCGACAGTTTCATTAATTCTTATGATTTAATCGGGCGATTATCATATTTCTTGATTGACAGATTGAAAAAGAACAAAAATTGTAAATTCATATTCTATTACTTATTTTTAGTTCCCCAACATTATCTCAACGTAAAAATATTAAATGTACAGACACAACTTTTTTACTCTTTTATTACAGTAGAGATATAGATAAAATTATTCAATTGAACTTTGACCCATCAGACAGTCACGTCCAAACTGAAACTATAAAACGTACCGAAACTGTAAAACTATAAAAACCTTATTCCCAAATAATTTAATTTTACTTAAATTCAATGATTAAGAACAGTCAGTATGCAGCGCAGAGACCGCAAGAGCAGCGGACTATCAGATCGGACCGATTTTAAATGTTCCCATTAGTTCTTGTAACTTTGTGCTAGCGTACTCAATAGTTTTGTATTAGAATTCTGAATCGAAAACCGATACGAAAATTCGAGTTTCTTTTAAAGGGTTAGATTTTGAATTTTTTTTAGTTTAATTTTGTGGATTAATGTAAGCTTGAATAAGTTGTTGTTAAAAAATGTTATTAGAAAGTGCTGTTATTAGAAAAAAAATTATGTTAGGTGCACGCATAAAAGTTGTGGGTTCATGTTCGCATCGTTCAATATTTAATATTTATATTCAATTGTATTCATTCATTTGGTTATACAAAGTAATAAATGTTCCTATTATTACACAAAATTAACTAATATTTTAAAAAAAATAAATTAGCTTTTAATTACGATTTTAACACTGTGATTAATGTTGTGTATGACATATGACAGATTGTGACAGAAATGCTCAAGGAAAATGGACTATGTATGTTTCCACGATAAATGGATTATTTAACACAAAAATGGTGAAAATGACAGTATCTTAGCTGGATCTCTTTTTAACGTGCATTCTCCTATTATGTAATATTGTCTCTTTTTTACCGTAACTTCTCCTTTCCGTGTTCTCTATTCAACGTGACATTGGCGAAAATATTAATGCTGGACTGGCACGCTCGGAACGCCATAAATAAAGAATAACAATAACACAAAAATAATTTTTAATTCGAACAAACAGTTTATGAGATTAACACGTTCAACCAAACAAAACTCTTCAATTTTGTATCTAATATTAATATAGACAAAAAATATTTTTTCTCTATTATATTTTTCCATATATTCTTTATAGTATACAATATATGGTCCCTTTACTCGTATCAGCGTTTTGGGTCCATCTAAAGCGGTATTTAAGGGTCGTTCAGTGGGAGTCGCTTACAATGATTGTACATGACATTATTCATACGTACATGTAACATATGTTGCAAACATGTATAGGTTTCTTCATTATTTCTATGAAGAAATAAGAAATAGAAATGTGAGAAAATTTTTTACGTGAGGGATTCCGTACTTTTTTAGCTTCATGCTGTATCGTGCGAACTGAAATATATATATAGTTCCCATTAAGACACTTTTGTTCCCCATTTTCCACCAAATTCTGGAGGACTCCGAGTGGATATCGAACTCCAAAGCTATGGCGCCTACAGTCACGCTCTTGTACGCCTGCGCCACGACGGTACTTTCTTTAACATATTATTCTAACCATCGTAAACTCTAAGTTGTAATTCTATTTTAGTTACAAAGACAGCACTAAAATACACAAAGTCAATAAAATCATTTCAAAGTAGCATGTTTAAAAACTGTTGACGTTTTTATTCATACATCTTACAGAGACATAAAACAATTCTCGCATCTGGTTCAGTTTAATTATTTATGTATTCTAGTTCATTTTATTTTTATTAGTTAGTAAAATAAAATAAAAAAAAACATGGATTTTTGGATAATATATCTTGGTATTTTAGTGTTATACAAATTAATTTTCATATTGAAAAGAGCAATTGTTTAGTTTTCGAGATATGAAGACATTCATAGATAGAGGAATGTATGCAAACTTAAATTAAATTTAAAATAAAACGAATTCTAATCAATTTTATCTTAAAAAAATATTAAAAAATCTATATAAAAATGGTTTTGTATTCAGATCCTTTTGAGTTCTAGATAATCAAAACTATAAATATATGTACTTATAGTGTATATAACTTATAATATCTTGATATGTTCACAGATAATTTAATATATGATATTTTAAACGTGAAAATTGTGAGGATGGATGTTTATTTCACTATCATGCAAAAACTACTAAACTAATTTAGATGAAACTATACAATAATACAAGCTATAAACACCCAAATAACACATAGGTTTATACAATTTACGTAAAGATGGAGTGTCTTAACACTCGGTTCCCTCTGCTTACCCTGCTATGTGCGGGATACAGCGTAAATTTATATTGTTTTTACGTAAAGGTTTTCTATAATTTGGCGGTAATGTAACAATCGGTATAAGCGGGCGAAGCCGCGCGTGAATCGCTGTAACTTTCATAAATTTGAATCCAGCACTGCCACATTGATAAAGTGGTTCGATTAACTTTCAAATGTTTCAGACAAGCTATAATACGTAACCTATCCACTGCGCAATTTTTTCATTTTATCTTATCAAATCAAAAAATAAATCAGCTTCACGCTGTATCCCGCACACTGCAGGGTAGGCAGAGGGAATCTAGTATTAAGACACTCCGTTCCCCACTTTCTGCCGAATTCTGTAAGCATTGCGTATCGAGTGGCCGAACTCAACGCCGCATTTGTCCTCGATACCAATATTACATAATACCAGAGCGAAGAAATGGAAATATAAATTTAAGTAAATATTTCATTTCCTCGAGTGGGGATCGAACCCACAACCAGTCGATTTTACAATCATACCTCGTGCCGCTGCTCCACGACTGGCCTCAAATATAATAAATGTAAAAGTATGTAAGGATGTATGTTTGTTCCACTTTCACGCAAAAGCTATCGAACACATTTAAATTAAACTTTACAATAATAAAGCTTATACATCAGACTAACACATACCTACAATGGCTACAATGTATATAAGGATTTTGTATAATCTGGCAATAAGTTTAAGCGGGCGAAACCGCGATAGCGTCGCTAGTATCTTCGTATAATTTCAAATTCATGGCGGATTTGGGACGTGTACCTGTCTCCACACACGATGCGATGGGTCGAAATTGCTCTCGAAGGAATGTTTATATTTAAAATAGGTGTCCCTCGGGCCTTTTGGATGATGTACGGTGTTGAGTTGCGTCATTACACGGGTAATATTCAATTCAATTAAATTATATATTATAATTATTAATTATAATTATATAATATATGGAAAATACGATGTAATCGTGTAAATATATATATATAAATATATATTTATACATTTATTATTTATTTATTATTACATTATCTATTTATTATCGTTTATTATTACATTATATGTATTAGTAATTATGAGATTTTTTAATAAAACTTAAAAAATAGAATTGGACCCATTTTTAAATAATTGTGTCATCATGAAATCTTTTAAACGTTGGTTGCAGAACAAGTATTTCTTTATTTGTAAGCACATCTTTTAATGCTTTATCATATTTTATTTATTGCTACGTTAAGGTGTTTCCGAATCTTGTTTAAGGAATTCTAATAGGCTTTATTATCTACTTTGAAACGGCATTTTTTTTTACTTCTCTTAAAATATAAACAATTCCCTAATAGAAATCCTAAGACCAAAAAAAATCAGCTTAACGCTATATTCCGCAAACAGTAGGATAGGTAGAGGGAACCTAGTGCTAAGACACTCCGTTCCCCACTTTCCGTCGAGTAACTAAGACCATCATGGCTATAATCAACCATTTTCTGACTTGTGATAATCTATCAGTTATATATAATTTAAATAAAGATACCACAACCAAAACTTACCATCAACATCCTCGTTATCCAACATTTGATCTAATTCATTATCATCGAAGCTGTGAACCATTGTGTTTAGAATCGTCCTGACCTTCTCTTTCTCGATGCGCCCTTGCTTGCTGGAGTCGAACATGCTGAAGGCTCGCCTGAGCACTGCAAAAGAATAATTCTTAAATTAAAGTAGGTTAAATAAAATATAAAGTTAAATATATGATATATTTAAATAACTCATGTACACTCTTACACTTTAAGGTTGCCTGGAAGAGAACGCTTATAGCGATAAGGCCGCCTGCTGTACATTTTCTTCTATTTCTTTATATTTCTTTTATTTATTTATTTTGTGTTTTTGTGGTGTACAATAAATCATATTATTATTAGTTTCAACTCTTCTCTCTCACTTAGAAGAACTAAGTATATCGTGAATGGGTGGGTTATGTTTGCTACTCTGCCATCGGGGGTAACTAAGAGGGTTTGATAAGGCAGTATACAAAGCTTCATTTACATTTAATCTATATATAATATCTGTCGTCGTCATCTGTCGTCGTCATCGTGTGTCGTCTATCGTCTGTCTGTCACTCAAAAAGACTATTTACTTTACGTAGAGGTCTGTCTTGGAGCACATGAAAATTTTTGCTTCTAAGTAAACGCAATCAAAAGATACGAGCGTTAATGCAACATTTTAGTCGTACTTGGGATGAAATCCACAACGTAATCAAAATATCTTTCTTTATCGGCTCTTTTCAAGTTTATAGTATATATATCAAGAGAAATATCCGAATAATTACTATTTTTACGTATTGATGGAGTATAATCACTACGGACTTCAAAGTATTCATCTTATACGAACGCAAAAAAACGTGCATTAAATTTAAAAAAATCATTTTTTATATACTATTCAAAATAATAGTATTCATCATATTTATGACTGTTGTTATTACGCTTTTAAAACATTGTTTAATAGAAACAACTACAATATGTAAATGAAAATTAAAAATTACTTTTGTTCCATCCATTGTGATAGTGAACAAAAGGATATATAAAACCAATCTACCGTACGTTTAAGTTATTGGTGCGATAAATTATGAGTGAACTATTGTAGTTTTGCAAAAATATTTTATTCGATTTTATAGTTTTTTTTTACCTTCACGTTGTATCCTGCATATAGCAGGGATATACAGGGGGAACCTAATGTTAAGATACTCCATTTCCAATTTCCCCGCCCAATTTCCAAAATATAGCGTGCTGAGTGACTAAAACTTGTACTGTTATAAGAGCTGAGTATTAAATAAATTCCCTTGATTGGGAATCGAACCCACTATCGTCGTTTCCAGTAAACGCTTTGGGAATGCGCCACAATGGACACGTATTAAGACATATACATATAATATGTATATTTTATTTTTATCTTCTGATATAAATCATGTAATTTTATGTTACTCACTTGTGATCTGCTCATCGTCGATTTGGTTATTCTGCAAGAAATAAATCACTTTAAAAACACTTTTTCTTCAAAATATAACAGATTACCCAACTTAAAACAAAAGAAGAAATAAGTAAAAAAAATATATGATAATCTTATAACGAGTGCTACTAATAGCATTTACTAAAAAACTATTTTTTTTAATTTAAATTATATTATTTCAATAAATAATGAATTATTTTACTTTCTATATATTTTTTTATAATTCTCTTAAACCAACCATTTTTGCGTACGGTGAAGAGAGGTGCGCGAGAGTGCCGACGCGCGAACCAACTGACGATGTTAGTATCAAATATTGGATACCTCCAGTATGAAGACTAATTGGTTATTATTATGCTATAACATACCTACTTGAGGCGAATTGTAGCACAGGGCACAAACTTGTGACTGTAGACGCGATGGATTGTGGGTTCGATCCCCACTCGAGGGAATGTAATATTTAAACATTTTTATTATTTTGCCCTGTCAAATATAATGCCACTTACAAGTGCCACTTTTAGTTCTATATAGACATAGATAGACATTTTTTAAAGTATATTTTTCTTACATGCTATTATTTTTTTGAAATCTACACTAATCTTCAAGATATTGCCTATTGAGTTGCGGAACTCAACGCTGCGCTTCATCACCACAATCTCCGTTTCTGCAAATAGGCAAGAAATTGAGTATAAAATATAAAGTGCGGAAGAATAAAAATATTTCATTACTTCGCCCTGGTAATAAAACAATAAGCAGAGTTGCGTTCTGCCAGTCCACATGTAATGTCTCCAAAATTAAGTGAAAAGTGGCGATTGGAGTGTCCAGTCACCAGATTCCCTCTGATTTCGTCCTACCATATGCGGGATACAGCGTGAAATAAAAAAAAAAAGTGACCTAACCATTTTATGTTGTCACCATTTATTTTCAGTCACAGACGATTGTTTGTATATTTACAAAACAATAAATCAGTAAAAACGTAATGTTATATACATTTACGAGGTGACTCCGTTTTCTGTAATAAAAATCTTAATCGTATTCATGTAAAACAAAACTATTCATTTTATTACTTTTTCAATGTAACTGTGCATAGTTTTCTATTTTGGTTTTTAGTGCCACATTTTTTTCTTTATCCTGTATCTCGCATATAGCAGAGAAGGCAGAGTGAATTTAGTGTTAAGGCACTTTGTTCCCCATTTTTTGTACCATTTTTGAAACATTGCATATTGAGTGTATCTCCCTAGTATATCTTACTAGAGTGAGAAAATGAAGATAATTTAAATAACATAATTCATATAGGTATAGAACCCACAACCATCGCGTTTATAGTCAGACACTGTCGCCACAGCATGATAGTCTCAGGATTTGTATAAGGTTTGCAAATTTGTCATTGATGTCATGATGACATAATAAGGTTATAATATAATCAGTGTTTGTAAATTTAAATTACACAGAATTGTGTAGGACACTGCGGAGTTTGGTTACGCAATGTCAATAACAAATAAATAAATTAAAATGAAAAAAAAATTGAAAACAAAAGCTTTTTCTCGCCGAACAATAATTTAATTGTCATTTAAATGTTAAACACTGTCATTGTTTCTATTTGCTTGAATCCAAAATAATTTATCGATAAAGGAGGACCAGACCCTTGTGTCCCAGTGGAACAGTAAATCATTTCCACGTTTAGATAGAACTACGTGGAGTTCCACCACTCAACACTGTCTGGGCAATGTGTCGAAAGTTGGGCGGAAAGTGGAAAACAGAGTGTCTTAGCACTAGATTCCCTCTGATTACTTTGCTAAATGCAGGATACAGCGTGAAGCTATTATTTTATTTCACAAAGGAATCAATATATTACCATAATCATTTACATTTTACGCTGTCAATAAATAAAAAAGATATGAATCCATTCTTTATATCCCAATAGAATTGAGAAAATGAATGGCGAAGCGTAATTTAAAATCAAAGAGTACTTTATCTACGAAGTATTAAGAAGAATTGTTTTGTTTTGCGATTTTATTGTTGAAACTCTTACCTATTGACAAAGGAAAATAACTATTTGTTGTGTATGACACACATTCTTAGGGCAGAAGGAAACTTTGACCGCAAGTACAGTGGGTTATAGCAATAGTTCCTGAGATTAGCACGTTAAATCATACGAACTCTTCAGCTTTATAATATTAATACAAATAATTCAAATTAACTTGCTGACAACATAAATACAACTTACCAAGCGTATAAAAATTTCGACGTAGCTTGATGAGAACGTATGGCTTAGTGGTCAGAGCGCCTGGTCGGTTTCCAGGAGGGGCGGGTTCTAGTCTCGCTACGTTCAAATTTTTATACGTTTTCTAAATAAGTATTTTTCTTGCCTAAGTGTGGAATAACACTTTAAAAATTTAAATTAACTTGTGTACAATTTTTTTTTTATTTCTACGATATTTGATTTTATACAGTTATGAACACATATCCCACTTGTACTACAAATAATGATAGCTATTGAATGTTTTCGATTTTCGTGATTTGCAGGATTGAGGGCTAAAATACAAACGTTGTCAAGCAATATTGAATATTTCTCTCATTTTTAGAGAGTTATGGCACAATTAGGAATTAAAAATATTTTGTAGAAAACGTTTAAAACTTTGATGTAGTCGGATTTGAACCCGCGCCTCTTGGCTGGGCTTAGATGATTTGGAGTTTAAACAGTAATACTGAATATCTAAAATGTGTAAATTTAAGATATTCAGTACTAATGCTTAGAAAATTTAAGAAAATTTCAAAAACTTTGAAGACGATATTAAAAAAAGTTTAAATTAAAGTTATATATTAATATATATTTTTATTTTATATTAATATTCAATTAAAATAAATGTCTATTTACTTTTCTCTATACAGAGGTTACGAGTTCAATGCCACAGGCTTAATGAAAACTGATTAAGTTTCCCAAGTTTCAGGTCATTGTACCTCCTAAGATAGCACAGACCTATTCTAATATAATACATATGTAATTATTATCTTAGGAAGCAGCATCGCGCTTTCTCCATATAGCAGGGTAGGCAGAGGGAACCTAGTGCTAAGACACTCCGTTCCCCTATATCTAAATTTTGAAACATTGTTTATTGTTATAGAAACTCAATGTCGCGCTTTGCCTACCAGTACAAACAAATAAAAATATTTTAAATATATTAATTCCATTTTCATTTTAATTTTTTAAATATAATCATTAACAGGCACAAGCGTGCGACGGATAATTGTGGGTTCGATTTCCACTCAATTTCACATTTTCATTTCCTCTCCTGGTTCCCCACTGATAACGAGGCAAACCGCAGCGTTAAGTTGCGCCGCTCAACATGCGATGCCAAATATTCGACGGAAAATGGCAAAATGAAGTCTCTTAATACTAGGTTCCCAGATTTCCTCTGTCTGCCCTCCCATCGGGAGGAACCTATCTAAGACAGACAACACTCCTTTTGAAAAAATTTAACCCACTACTGCCTAACCGTACGGGGATTATATCACAATTTCTCAAAGTACCGGATTAGCTATAAAGGTACCGTATTTCCACCGGTCGCATAAATTGAACGACTTAAAGTTTCAAACGAGCTTTACTCCGTATGTAAATTTAATAAGATTATATGGCATTCTAGTATGAAATGTTATTTTTGGAATCGATATTGTAGGATATTACGAAAATATCCTAGTTGTAAGTAAAAGAATAAAATTGATTTCGTTATGGCACTGAGGACGGTGCTTAAAATGATAGTTGTTACTTTGGTTCTCACTCACGGAAATAATTTTAAAAAATCTGCTTCACGTTGTATCCCGCACACAGCAAGGTAGGCAGAGGGAACCTAGTGTTAAGACACTCCGTTCCCCACGGAAATAATCATGTTTTTTTATTTTCATCAAGACATAGAATAGCGTTGAGCAGCACTGCGCTAAATGCGATATCTTAAAAATGGAAAATTGAGAACGGAGTAACTTAACACTGATACTTCATGCATACAATCTCCGATTATTATTGAGGAAATTCAGAAAAGTAATTTCCATGTTTATAATTATTTTGATTACATAATTTTTAACATTATTTTCTTTAGCGGTCTACATTTACATTTTTTTATAGTTTCAAAGTCAGCAAAGGAGTGCTATGGCACTAATTAAAGGAGTTCTCCACAGTGCCATAATACTCAACAATTATTGAGCGGAACTCAACGCTGCGCTTTGTCTTGGTAATAAGACGGTAGAAGTGGTAAAATGTAAATTCATTCCTCCAGTGATTACAAAATTTCTAACATTATTTTCTTTAGCGATTTAACTCAAAGCTGCTGAGAAAGCGCTTTTCTAAAATAAATGAAGCTTAAAATTGAAAACTGAAGATTTTGCTCGGAGCTTTTTTTAGAATTCAATAAAAATGGCTACTGTCTGATTTATTATATTAAAGTAATCATGCAATAAAATATTAGTTAAATATTATTAATAATTATTTATTCACTTTCAACTGTTCAATTTCCATTTATTTTTTTAATATCTACCAAATTAATATTTTTTATTTCTCGCTCTTGTAACAAGACACATCTTAAAAACTGAGAAGAAAGTGGTTAGTATAGTATCTTATCATTCGGTTTTAGCTGTTATTATTGACTAATTTTACGATCGTTTTAATGATTATTATTAATACTAGCGCTCCACAGGCGGCTTCGCCCACTTAAGCTTATTTTAAATCCAAAATATACAAAACTTTTACACAAAACTGTAGTCGATTTATTATTCATATGGCGATGAGGTATATTACTGTAAAGTTTCATCTAAAATTAAAGAGGCCAGTCGTAGCGCAGCGGCACGAGGTGTGACTGTAAAACCGACTGGTTGTGGGTTCGGTCCCCACTCGAGGAGATGAAATATTTACTTAAATTTATATTTCCACTTCTTCGCTCTGGTGTCGAGGTTAAGCGCGGCGTTGAGTTCTGCCACTCAACACGCAATGCCTCCAGTGGAGAACGGAGTGTATTAGGTTCCCTCTGCCTACCCTGCTGTGTGCGGGATACAGCGTGCAGCTGATTTGATTTTATTCATCTAAAATTATTTAGTAGTATTTGCGTGAAATTGGAAATGTTTATTTATCCTCACAAATTCTCACATCACATTTACCAAAGCATTGAAATGAAAGCATTTCTTGTCCCCAAGTGAAAATTGAACCCACAACCGTTACTAACATAAAAAATAACACCTTAAAATGAACCCACGACCTTGGAAAAGTAGGATTTTCAATTAATCTCATAGCCGTAACATTTTAACTAGCTCGCGTCTCAAACACGTTAGAAAGAGTAAACTCAAAAGGAATCTATGTCACGATGTCACAGTTTATATAAACTTAACGATTTAACGAGAAGAAGTTAAAGACGTTCAGTGTCAGGCTCAATTTTAATTAGATTTTATGAAGTTACGTGTTTTAATATAATTTGGGTTCTTTTAATTGTTTTTTGTGGCGAGGCCGTCGTGGCCCAGCGGCGCAGCGTCTGGTTGTAAACACGGCGCTTGTAGATTCGATTCCCACTAGGAGATTTTTTTATTATTTTCATTTTTTCGCGCGGTAACAAGAGAAATCCCGCTGTTTAACACGTAAAGTCTTTAAAAGTTGCCAGAAAGTGAAGAATGGAGTGTCTAGTCATGAGCGTAGGAAGGAATATGGGGGAGCCAGGCGGGCCGTGCCCACTCCAGAATAGTCTGGTGCCCAACCCAGAAATTTTACTAAGAAAAAATTGAGCTTGAATAATCAAAAATATCTTTACACAAAAAGATTAGTTCGAAAAAATTATAACGTAGCACATTGTAACCCACTATAATACAATGTTTTAAAAATACATGCGTTGTAACATCGTTGTAGAGTGTAGGCGAAAAAAAATGTAATCGGTCTACATATACATTTTTTTTATAGCATCAAAGTGAGCAAAGGAGTGTTGTGGCAGTAGTTAGAGGAAATCTAGTGCCATGACACTCCTTTGCTCACTTTCCATCCAATTTTTGAGATATTGTTTATTTAGCGGAATTCAACGCCGCACTTTGTCTTGGTAATAAGACGGTAGGAGCAGCAAAATGTAAATCCATTCTTCCAGTGGTAATCGAACCCACAACTGTCGCGTAAAGTCACACTGAATAAAGTGCTTTAATTTAAAGATAACAGAATAACCACAACATGCTGTGGTCACATAATTGTAATATACTTTGTTTCATTTTAAACTTCATAATAAGCTTCACCAACTTCGAAATGAGAGAAGTTTTTTAATTCCCTTTGATAGCATATGAGCCTCACATCCACGTTGTATGAGAAAAGTTGTTCCTAGTTACTTACATATACGTATTTATCTATAGGTATTCGATATTCAAGGAAATATGCCACTGTGGTGCAGTGGGCCAGGATCTAATTGTAAATGCGATGATTTTGGGTTCGACTTCCTATGAAATATTCCCCTGATATAGTTGACAATGCGCGGCATTAAAATTATTTATAACTCAATAAATAGGCTTTTATTTTGGCAACAGAGAAGGGAGAGTCATGACATCAGGTTTCTTATATCCATCGTATGCGAATATATAAAGTTTAATGCTGAATAAAGTAGATTAAATAGACTCAGAGAATGGAGGCCGTGGCGCAGGGGCAGTAATGTGCGACGGTTATGGGTTCCATTTCCACTCGACGGAATAAAATATTAAATATTATCATTTTCTCTCTATGGTAATTGTGATTGAGTATCAACACTCAACACTCAATACATCGAAAATTAATTAAGTAATCTTAATAATAAGTTATTTATACTTTATCTGCTATATGCGGGATACAGCGTGACCCTAATAAAAATGTTCCACCTAGTGAGGAACCAACCCATGACTATCGTGATTACAGTCAAGCGCTGCGCCACGGTGATAAAAAGAACAAATATTAAAAATTCTAATACGATATCCAACGTCGAATAAGCACACGCAAAGTCGTTGCGTGTGCTTGACCTATTTACAAATTGGATATACTGTTGGAGGTAAAATAAAAATGTCAGTTTAATTGTAATACTGCGTGACATAGCAAAAATTAGGGAAAAAATAAAAAAATATATATTTTTTACATTTATAAAGTGTTATTCCACACTTAGGAAAGAAAAATATTTATTTAGAAAACGTTTTTATACGTTTTCTTTATTTTAATTACGTTTACATTTTAACGAAGCGGGATTCGAACCCGCCTGAAAACCGTCCAATCCCACGACAGTATAAACAGAGAAACCTAGTGTTCAGATACTCCGTTCCTCATTTTCCGCTGGATTAATGTAATTCCGCTGAAAAACATTGGGTGGCGGAACTCAACGCCTCACTTTTGCCTCGATATCAGAGCGAAGAATTGAAAATATTAAATATTTCAGTTTCTTGAACGGGGATCGAATCCACAATCAGTCACGTTTACAGTCACACTCTTGTGCTCCTGCGCCACAACTGGACTCAATAGAGAAAAAAATTACTTATTCGTAATATATTTTTACATTCTTTTTGTTATTTTAGCTATTTTTGGTATTAACTTTTTTTTACTATACATCTCTATATATAATAAGACAGTAAAAATATTTTGTCTGTACATTTAGTAATTTTGACTGAAATGGATAGAGGGACACTTAAAAAGACTAATAGAGAGCAAAAAGATTTTTTTTGAATTTCTTGTCTGTCTGTCTGTCTGTCGACATATTGTTGTCCGCATTTTTCTCTGAAACTACTGAACCGATTTACTTGAAAATTTCACCAATTGCTTTGTTTTAACTCAATTTAGGTTCTAAAGTTTGGTTCATCAAAATCGGTTCATTAAAAAAAAAGTTATCGTCATTTGAATGAACTCAAGGCATTAGCTTGCCAGCGAATGTTATATAGAAATCGCGCTGGTATGACCCTGGCTAAAGAATGACATTCGAAACGTCTTGATTATATGACTGTTGATAAAAATATATATTTTTGAAGCACTATTATACAATATTTTATACAATAAAGTAAACAATGCCAGTCGTGGCGCAGCGGCAAGAAGTGTGACTGTAAAACCAACTGGTTGTGGGTTCGATCCCCACTCGAGGAGATGAAATATTTACTTAAATTTATATTTCCATTTCTTCGTTCTGGTGGCGAGGTTAAGCGCGGCGTTGAGTTCTGCCACTCAACAAGCAATGCCTCCAGAATTCGGCAGAAAGTGGGGAACGGAGTGTCTTAACACTAGGTTCCCTCTGCCTACCCTGCTGTGTGCGGGATACAGCGTGAAGCTGATTTATTTATTTATTTTATTTTATTATAGTTGTCAATCAATTCTGCTTAAATCAATAATCATGTATTTTAAGCGGGCGAAGCCGTGGGCGGGCCGCTAGTATGTAATATATTAATGTAATATGTTTTCTGAAAAGTACTCTAAGAATGGACATTTTACAAATGTAAAAAATGTGCACATACCTCAACTACTTATACATTTGCTTCTTCATCTAAAACATATCGATGTATATATATAATCAAATCATTTTCAAATACTAATTATTGGCTCTTATATACGGCATACATCTTTATCATATACAAAAATATTAATTTAATATATTAATGAATATAATTAAATTTATTATTATTTTGTTATAGGCCCGGAACAAACCAGCAGACGGCGGTGGTCATGTCAATCAAAAGAATGCAGCCGGACAGAAAGCTACGCCGCCATGTCAAAAGGGTAATGTAATTGCTGCTAAATTTTACTATTTATATAAAAGCTGGGTAGGCTGAGGAAGGCAGTCCTAAGATACTCCCTCCTCTACTTTTCCCCAGATTTTTAAAAAAGAAGGCAACTCCGCGCTTTGTCTTGTTACCAAAGATATGGAATGAGATATTAATGAGAATCGAAATCACAACCGTCGCATTCACAGTCAGGCGTTGTGCCACTTCGCAACGGACGGCCTCAACTACGAAAGTGATCATACTTGGTATTTCTATTGGATATCTAATGTTTTCTATAATAAGAACTGACAACATAAAATATTTTATAAAAATGTACGATAACTTCCTACAATAACAGTAGTTTAAGTTGCGTCACTTCAATATTTAGTAATATTTAATATTTGTTTATTAATTTTATACTATTATAAAATTGTTTATAATAGTTTATAATTATTAACTATTAAAATATCGCTTTAGAAATCAAAATTCAATAAATATCAAAAATACCTTTAATTTTACGGTCCTTTCCGCGACGTCGTAATCGGAAAGAGGAAACCGTCAAAGGCGATAGATAAGGGAACGCCTATCTCCAAATGAGATGAAGTTTGTATGGAAATCAAATAGCTACCAAAGCGTCAGATTTCCAAATAAAGAAAATTTTACCATTTAAATGCTTGAAGCATTCGAAAAAAATGATAGTCGACTGTAATTCTTCCGAAGATAGTCAATTCTTCCCAATAGATAGAATATTATAGACGTCCAGAAACCTTCTCGAGTGTTCATGTACACTTTTATTTTGGCATGTGTATAAAATTAACCACTTTTTATCACTTTAGGATACTTTCTATAAATAAACTACTTAGTTAAATAAAGATCATAAGCAGGAGCAAAAATTCTACGTCTCTGTAGACCTTTCTTTTGTATCAAAGAGTTATAATTTGTAAATATTTTAATACTCATAATATACTCGTATCGTCGATTTAGTTGTATTTACTATCTCCCAGTCTTAAAAGCATGTCACACAGGTGTATCAACAAAAGGTGGCCCCAAAACTCCGGTTAAACCATCAGCGCAGAAAGGTGCAGCGAAGACAGCACCTCCCAAGCAAGCTGCAGCGGCCGCTGTCAAGACTCCTCAGGGAAAGAAGAAGAAGGGACACAAACATCAGCAATATGAGCTCATCGTTACTATTAATTTGGTAAGTTTAAAATGAAAATTAAAATATTCAGTATAAAGGTCGTCTTGGCACAGGGGCACAAGACAGGCAAGCTCTGGAAGGCCTGACAAATATTGTACGTTTTGATATTTAAAAAAATTCGATCTGTATACGCGGTGGTTGTGAGTTCGATTCCCACTCGATGAAATAAATGATTTTGCTTTCCTCGCTCTGGCCAGATAAAACTCGGCGTTGATTCCCGTCACTACAATCAGCAAATGTCCCGAATTCGGAAGGAAAGTTTAGAACAGAATGTGGACAGATTCTCTCTATCCATTTTGGTTCATGCAAGATAGATAATGAAAGTAAAAATTAAATAAACAAAAATCTTCGTCTTCGTCTTCGTCATTACCTCACAGAAAAAGTATTTCTATACTTCCAGTATTCGCAACGAACTACAGTATTCTATGGAAACGGCAGTATTTAAACATTCTAATTTCATTCAAGTCGCCTAACATAAAGTGAGCGAGCGTTTCATCTTCCCAAACACTTTGCTAACGGCTATTGGTATCTGGAATAGATTTACGATGTGGCCTATTCTGGTATACCCGACTATATTTTAGATCATATATATTTTTTTTGTTTACGAAATTTATATAATATGTCATTATTTTGATTGTCTATGGTATCTTTTCAATGCCAAAAATAAGAAGAGAATGGAAAGATTCCGTTGTGGCGTAGGGGCACAAGCGTGCGAATATAAATGCGACGGTTGTGGATTTGATTCCCACTCGAGGGAATGAGAAATTTAATATTTATTATTTCGTGCACTAGTAACACAAAACACTTAGAAACGTTGGAATTCCGTATGAAGGAAGTGAAGTCGATCACTAAATAAAGAATTATCGAAATTGTTAGGGAAATGGGACATTACGGAAAATTTAAATCCACCCTGACAAAGTTAGGGGCGAGGTTTAGTTAGCAATATATTGACGATAAGATATCTCATTAAAACTTGTGATTTACGCAACTTTCGATGGCATTTAATTGGCAATAGTTGAAGAATGGCGTGAAGTGATAAATTAATAATTGTGGTAAATTGTAGATTAAAAATCAACATGACTAGCCCTGCGCCATGACTGGCCTGAAAAATAATATTTACTTTTTATTATATATACCTGTATACATTTGTTGAAATAAATAATAAATATATTATAAATTGAAATATTTTTCAAAAGCTCGTGTTATTTTTATATATCGCAATATCGAGCGTGATGTTTAAATGGTCACTCCATTAAAAATTGTGTAATTTGTCATGGAAATTGTAAAATATGAACGACAGAGTAAAGAGCCACTAAATTTTATTTTCTAACTAGCGGCCTGCCCGCGGCTTTGCCCGCTTGAATTAGATGATTATTCATTTAAGAAATAGAGATATTACAAACAGCCTTAATTATTAATTTATTTATTTGGATAAGTATTCACTTTATTCTTTGTAAAATAACTTATATATTAGCTCCTGTACAGTTTTTAAATTAATCACATATTTTAAGTAAATATATAATTGGTATACAGAATATACATAGAAAGCACGTTATTAGGCATTTTTATATAATCTATGAAATAATCAATATTTTCGGTCAAGTTCAAGTCGTACTCATGACCCGAGAGTTTCGTACCAGTTTCAAGAATGGAGATACATCAAAAGAATTATTATAGTTGTCATTTTGTATCAAATTAAGTACAGATTAAAATTTTTACCTAATAGTTTTTTTCTGTGACGCAAATACAAAAAGTTGTCAATTTTTGAAAAATTTTGGAATTTTCCTTTATACGTGCCGTAAGTTTTAACTTCTTAACAAATTTCGTAATTGTGTATCAACGGGATGCATAAACCCTCATAGTTTATCGTCATTTGATTGCGATGATTTAGAAGATAGATTTTTTTGTGCTCTAAGGGAATATAGACTTGAACATTGAGGTATCTAACCTTTAAGCGATCTTGTACAAAATACTCTTGACAGACAGACAAACAACAAAGTTATCTTAAAAGGATTTTGAGGTGTTTTTGTACCCTAAAACACCCTTGGCACATACATACATGCAACATACAGGTGCAATAGTGCAATGCCGTTACGTGTCGCTTGTAAGTTATGAAATAATACTGCGGGATATTTTTATTAACAGTGTCAGAGCATTTTTTTCTTGAGAGATTTTTTTTTTAGTTTGCTCCTATAAGTTATTTTTTTATACGTTTTTTAAAAAAATATTAATAACATAAACGAACGAACGGACTGAAGAAGCTATTCAAAACATTTCTTTGAATATTAAATCATTTTTTATCACTGTGTTAAATAATTACGAATTAAGCTAGACTGTAACGAAGGTAATTTTCGCCATCTATTGGACTTACAATTGAACTGTAACCATTCGAACATTGTTAGAAAAATACTACTATGTTTATGTTAAATTTATTATAAGTATAGATTACACTTACACGACGAAATTAACGATTAGCAAATAATAACTCAACAATATATTTTATGCGTTATCAACATTCATTATCATATGTAGTCAATAGAATAAATATTTTTTGATAGAGTGTAGCAGTAACCTTTCCAAACTATATTTTTTTTATGCAAAGTGCCATCTATTTAGATGCGCCGTTTATTTAAATGCGCCATCTATTTAGGTTTAAAATGAAGGACAGTTTAAAAATGCTGTTTTTATGTTAAATTTCACCTAACATAAAATTATATTAACCGAAAACGATGTTGTGTTAAAGTATTCAAATTATTGATATTCCTCCCGTCGTAATTAGTGTTTAACTCTACAGAACGTTTTTTGCTTTATCAAGATTCGTTAGTACCTACTATTAGTCAATAGATAGCGTTCTTGTATCGATTTTTTTACTATCTCAAATATAAACTTCTTGAAAACTTAAATACTTATATCTTTAGTATTAAAATGATTAATATTCTTTAGTATTAAAATGATTAATATTCCTCCCGTCGTAATTAGTGTTTAACTCCACAGAACGTTTTTTGCTTTATCAAGATTCGTTAGTACCTACTATTGGTCAATAGATAGCGTTCTTGTATCGATTTTTTAATATCTCAAATATTAACTTCTTGAAAACTTAAATACTTATATCTTTTGATAGAGTGAAGCGATTACAATGAAATAAACGCTAAAAGCTACTTTAATTTATTTGTAATTTTTATGTATAAAAGTTCCTTAAATTTATTGTGTACTTTTTACTTGATACGTGTTCATATAAACAGACAAACAGATAAACAGACAAACAGACAAACAGACAAACAGACAAACAGACAAACAGACAAACAGACAAACAGACAAAAATTCCAAAAATGTTGGAAATGGATTCTATTAATTATCCTTTAACACCCTGGCTAATTTTTTTTAAATATTTTCAATGTACAGAAACGACTTTTCTACAGATTTATTATAAGTATAGATATAGATTACAAATTACTACCCATTTAAATAATTTTTATTTCCTCGCTTTAGTATACAAGTGCAGCGTTGAGTTCCGCAACTCAATACACAATATCTCGAAAATTTTGTGGAAAATTTGAACATAAAGTGCGTTAGCACTACGTTTTTCTGCTTACCTTGCTATATTCAGGTAGATTTATCATCAATATACAATACTAAATCGCTATATATATTTGGAATCTGTCAGAAAATTCAATAATTAATATAAATCGGTCTAACCATAAGTTGTGAGGTATCGAAGGTTAAATGCCAATGGCCTCTAACAACCCGAGACTATCTAATCTACTCTAGATTGAAAATCAATGCAAATAGCAGTAATAATTAATAATATTGGCAAAGTTGTTAAGATAAGGAGTAGATAGTCGAATCAAAAATATTAAACACAAAAAATTAAATATGTAATATATTGTTATTAAATATGTAATATGTATGTAATATATTTCTATTAATGTTATAAAGCTGAAGAGTTTGTATGACTGAACGCGCTAATCTCAGGAACTATTGTAAAAAATAATTTTGTGTTGGATTATTCATTAATCGACGAAGTACTTGATAGAGATACACCACGCTACCTCCCACACTTAGAACTGGGAACTGGGAACCTAGTATTAAGACACTCCAAGAAAAATGTCGGGATCGAATCCACAATCATCACGTTTATAGTCGTACCTTTTCTCTCCTGCGCTACGACCGCCTCAAATACATAAACTATTCTATAATAAAATCCAGAATAACACCGCGCCCAACATTTTACGAGCACGAGTCACAAAAGACAAGGCGTGAACTGTCCGGTCTACCGCTTTTTTAATCACTCGCCATAAACTAACACGCGAAGTGCCTCCGTGTTATTCCAATTTCACGGTAAGTCGAACGGGAATGCGTGAAAAATTTTTTTTTTATTGAATTTGTTTATATATTGAATTTTTTTGTTGTTTAATTTTTTCGCTGTATCCCGGACGAGTAGAAGAGAAGTAGAAGCCTGGGAACCTAGTGTTCAGACACTCCGTTCCCGTTAAGACATTTCCGTTCTCTACTTTACATCGAACTTTTGAGACATTTGGTGTTGAGCGGCGGAACTCAACGCCACGCTTTGCCTCCTTACCAGAGCGAGGTAAATGAAAATATTAATGTAAAAAATATTTTTATTTGTTTGCATACCGCATACATACATTGTAAAATGTCGTTAATTTCTAAAAAATATATTTCAATAATTCTTGTAGGTAAGCCTATTAGATATTTTTTACATGGATTTTATAATTGTATACATTTATAAATGACTAATGGACTCTAACTTTAAAAATACATACATCGTGTTCACGAAATAATATAAAATAAAAAAGTGATATAGCTCGTATTTATACAATTTTTTTTATATACGTGCTATATTATGTTTAACATGGAGGCCAGTGTCACAGGGGCACAAGCGTGTCACTGTAAACGCGACAGGTTGTAGGTACGATTCCCACTCGAGAAAATGTCCTAAACTTCTAAAACTTCGCCCTATTATTTAGGCAAAGCGCAGCAAGAATTCTACGAAAGGTGAGGAACGGAAGTGTTTTTTTTAATGGAAACAGAGTGTAGATTTCCAGATACACTCTAACGTTATATGTGCTTAAGCTAAAATATATATATTTAACATTAAATATGTCACTCAAACTCGAAACCATTGCGAGTAAAAAGAGATATTGATTGATTGTAATACAGATATATAATAAAGAATATATGTTTTTAATATAATTATAATGTTATATTTATTATTTAACAGCGCCATCTATATTTAAACATAGGCACTATGATGTTTTATTGTAATTAAAGTAGATGTCTCTCACTTTAAAACGTAATTTATCAAATGCAACTTTGTATTCGTTCGTCCCCTTAAGAATTTGGAAAAATAATTTCAATATGCTCCCCTGCACTCTTTCACATATCATTTCACATATAGTTTCGGCTATGTATTGTCCATTAAAGTCAGTCACTCAGTAATGGAGAAGTAAAAAATAATAATGGGTAAATTAACTAAAACACACGCTTTTCTACACCAAGTTATATAGAATATTCTCGGGATAAATTCTATGAGCCTGCATTCGAAGGGCTTACTAGTAACCTTTAAAGTGTTCTAAATTCAGGTCCTGGCATCATCACCACACCAGCTCACTGATATCATAATGTTGTATTGTCATAAACTTATATTTAACTATCTGACAGTGACACCATATTCTGTCCAGTATAGACACAGGTACCAAGCTCTAGCTTGGTACTGAATGTTGTTCTGTGGTTGTCTGGTCTCCTACTAACATTTTGCCATCTTTGTCACCTAAGCAACGAATAATTGCCAAGTACCTTGCGGAAAAATTCTTTATTTTACGTTTTCCGTATTGACTCCAGTGCAAAAGTCTGGAAAAAAGTAAAAGAAAAGTATTACAGCGGACTATCAGTGGCTTTTTACACCACTGACTCTTAGGACAATAATCAGTAAAATTTACAAACTTATTTACAATATTTACATCAATTTACATTTTACTAGGACTGATAAATATATACATTTATTTACAATTAATTTGGACATATATACACTTTGTACACAATTTAATTTGATTTTATTTGACTTCCGGGTGGCTCTCTACACCACTCGGAATATTTCATTGGCACAGTTAGAATGCTTCGCACTCCGGCCAAGGGTAATGCCCGCGTCTTGGACCTCTCGGGAACCCCAGAAGAAGTGGGGTTCCTGGATGACTCGCCGATCAGAACACCAGAGAGTCGGCAGCCACCTCTGAATTCCCTGACCGCCCTATCTCGCCCCCATAAAAATAAGATCCTTACCCAAAAGGGCAGGGCGGTCAGGACGGCTGAGTCGTGGGTCAGTCCGACGACTTGCGAGAGCGGGACAGCTGAAGAGCAGGAGACGACATACCCCAGCTGGACCTCAGAGGCAAAGGCGTGTCTGACGTGCGCTAAAATCCACCTCAAAAACTCCCGCAATTTAAAGACCGACATTAAGAACGGTGTCACAAAGGCTCTCGAGAGACTCTATGCTCTCGTAAAACAGCTCGAGAGCGAGCTAAATGGCAAAGGGGCGCCAAAGGAGCCGCCTCAAAAACAGCCCGAGTGCAAGGAGCATGAGGGGGAGCTCGCTCGAAAAATCGAGGAGCACTCGAGGCTGTTAGCGGAAAACGCCGACCAAATGCGGGAGCTTAAGTTAGCGCTCGAAAATAATACCACCATACTCCCAAATCCACCCTCTTCTTATGCCAGCGTTGCCGCTTCTGCGCCGAAGCCGAAACCGGTGCAACCTGCCCTGCACTCCATCATTGTCTCTTCGGAGGATGTTTTGGAGACAGGGGAGGAGGTCCTGGATCGAGTCCGCAAAGCGGTGGACGCAAAAGAGGGATGGATAAAGGTGGAAAGGGTCCGTAAAGCGAAAGACGCTAAGATAATTCTCGGCTGCCCAACGCTAGAGGATAGGGACATGGCAAGAGAGCGGCTGGAGGCCGGTCGTCTTCGTGTCGAGGAAGTCAAAAACCGAGACCCGTTGATTGTCCTGAGAGACCTCCTAAACCTCAACTCCGAGGAGGAGATACTTAAGGCTCTCAGGAAACAGAACAGGGAGGTTTTTGACGGCCTCGGCGAGGAGGAGGACCGGGTCCAGATCAGGTTCCGCAAAAGAGCCAGGAACCCCCACACGAGCCACCTGGTTCTGTCGGTCTCCCCCATCATATGGAGAAGAGCGACAGAACTAGGAGCTCTAAGAGTGGACCTGCAGAGGGTCAGGGTATTGGACCAGGACATACGGCCACACGAGGAGGCACTGCACAAAGGAGGCGGACGTCTGCAGCCACTGTGGAGGCTCCCACCTGAAGGCAAACTGTGAAGTGCTGGCGGTCAATGTTACCCCTACCTGCAAAAACTGCATTAGGGCTAAGATTGACCGCGCAGATCACAATGCCTTCAGCGAGGACTGTCCCGTCCAAAAGCGGTGGGAGGCTTTGGCTCGCTCAACCGTGGCCTATTGCTAACGGTTGCGACGGTAGTACATTTGGACATACACCTACAGTACAGGGCGTCTTTGTACTCAGCCACATCACCGGCAGCAGCCAAAATGAATTCTATGGAGACCAAGCAAGTGTACCCTGCGCCTGGGAACCCACACCTGGCGGAACATATGTGCTTGAAATTCATAAGTACGAACTTCAGGCCATCTGCAACGCAAAGGGGTGGGTTCTCCGGTGCAGTGAGAGCTCCCTATCAAAAACTTGGCCCCCACTCCCCTGTCGTACATACCAGTCCGGAAAATACGCCTCCTGACCAGAATGAGATAAAGTTTTTATTCTGGAACATGGTAATAAAGGGTTGTAGTGTAAAAATTCCGATACGCCAGAAAGGTCCCATTTACTTAAAAATGTACAAACGCATCACCAAAAATTTTAAAAATTATTCCAAATTTAACGATGACCAAAACTGTATGCTTTCAGCAAGCACCCTTTCGAAACTAGCTTATGATTCCTGGATAAGATTATCCACGGTTATCATACAGCACTAAATTAAAAAACGTATATTTTAAAAATAAGTATTTTTTTGTAAAAATTCTAGTAAAATGAATGTAAAATATTTTAGTAAAATAAATGTAAAATAATTTGATAAATAATTTGATAAATAAATAATGTAGTGTGTCCCCATAAACTACTACTACTAAAATTAAAAGAAAATCGTTCAAAATTAAATTACCGCAGCCAAAGTCTCCGTTCTCCACGACCGAAGTTGCAAGTATTCAACATCAAAAAAAAAAAAAGTACCTTGCGATGTCTACTTGGTACTTATAATTGCCAAGTAGGTATCGCAAGGGATACATACGTACCAATTATGAAACTTGTTTCATAAGGATACAATTTTTACAAGTGCTTCGGGTTCAGATTCTAAGATTTTATTACATGTTTAGCTTATTACAAATTTCCCTAAATATATATTTTCATATGAATTTCAGTTACAATCCGCGAATAATTAATACAAATCTTTTTAAACGATTTTGCATGACGAACAAACAAACATGCAAACGCAACACGTAGAACCATTAAATTTGTTATCAATATGTTAGAAATAACAGCTATTTGTAACACTAATAACATTACAAGATTCAAGACGTTGATGTATCCATAATTTTACCGCCAAAAGTGAGGCGTTCCAAATGATTCTCACTGTGCCAAGATCACAGAAATATTTGTTTGTTCTACATTGATCACAGATTTTAACTGACTGTGTTAAAATATATTTTATTTGTTATGCGTTTAATATTACATTTATATCGACACTACTATGGCGCTGTATGAAGGTGTACCTGTGTGCTTATTTGATATTCATTATGGTTTTTTTTTAATATTTTAATTCCGTATTCCGTATATAGCAGTGTAGGCAGAGAAAATATCGGTTCTTATTTATAAATCGCTCTTAGCTCTGAAATTAATCTCTAATTTCTTCTCTCTGGTCATAAAACAATGTGCAGCGTTGAGTCTCGCCACTCACATGTCTTTAAAATTGGATGGATAATGGGGAACGGAATGTTTGAACTTTTAAGTACCGGCGTGTAGTTTTCGTAACGTTAGTACCGACGTTAGGCCGCGTATATAATACCGATTATTTATAAATAAGTATGAGTTACATATTTTCCTTGCATCCTGATGAAAAGTAAAAAAACAACTTAATGAAATATTTGAAAACAGCTATGTTTGGCTAAAATTTCGAAAAAAATTGAATTTTCAATTTTAAGAAAGTAGTAGGTTTACATATTACAGATTTAGTGTTAATAACTTACTATTGAACGGTAAAACAACTAAAAGTATTTAGAACACCTAACACGCAGTCGCTCAGTATTAAGATTCAATGTATTTAAATAATGTAAACTATTTTGTCTACTATCGTGTAGCCCTCGTAAATCCCTGGCGTATCCATAGTTCCTAATATATGTAAAAATAACAGTTTACTATAACAAAGCCTAAATAAAAAAAAACTTAGCTAAGTACCGACGTGAGGCCTGAGAGACCGCATCGGAACTTCGCGTGATGATAATACTGATGTCAACGTAGGTACTAACCATGCAGCTACCTATAAGCGGGGATTGCTATTTTATGCGGAAAGGGGTAAACTAAGAAGAGAACCCTGCTAACCTGCCGTGGCCTGTCAGACCGCACGTTGGTACTTAAAAGTTAACAATATGTCCTCTCTCCCCACCATCCTAAATGTTGAATGCGGCATGAAGCTATAAAAAATAAAGTATAGATATTTATGATGATATTTTTTTGGCATCATTGTAGAATAACAGCTGTAGTGCAAAAATTCAATTTAAATATAGATGCTGCTTATACCAGCTGTCATTGTCGTCGCGCGTGTCACACATTTATTGCGTTAGAAAAAAAAACATTTATAAAAAAAAACTAAAATTATTAAAAAAAAAATGTGATGTGAAAGTGATTATTGTATAACAAAAAAGTGTTTTGTGAATTTCAAAAATTGTAATAGTTAAAAATAATACTAGGCAATATTTCTTTAGGGAAAACTATTTCAGTGTTTTTAATAAGTAACAAGATAAAATGGAATTATTAGTGTGTATGTTACAGTAATTCTCCGAGCCATTTTGTTCTAAGCATACAACTATTACGTGTTTGAATGCGGAACTCAACCCCGTATTTTGTCTGTCTAGATTTCTAATACCCGTTACCGTTACCGTTTAATATATATATTTGAAACATAAAAAATATCTTCGAAATCGATATTCTAAAAATATAAAGATAAAGATGTATTAAAATATCTTCGAATATTTGTTACTACCTTTAACCACTAGGTTGGTTCATAATTTTTTATATATCTAAATATTTAAGAATTGTTACTAATGCTAAAATTCTGTTTCTTTTCAAAAACTATATCAGTTATTCTATTTTAGAAAATAACAGTTATGACAATCAAACAAATAAATAAAACTAGTTGTTTTATGTACCAATGTGTAGAGATATAGTATCAATCGAGAATTTATTTGCAAAAATCTCAATAAAATTTTAGTATATAATTCATTGAATCCAGTATATTTATTTAGTTGAGCTTACAATAAATGTACAAATAAAGTAAATTTAAAATATTTGCAAGGAAACGTATGTTTAAAAACAATCTTTTATCTTAAACGATTTCTAAGAGGCTCAAGTTCGAGTCTGCTACGTTGAAATTTTATACATTTTCAACAATTTTTTTTGAACAAAACATTATATATTTTTTTAAATAAGTAATTTTAATACTGTCGTGTCGTTTATAACATGAAAGTATACAAATTTCACATAGGTTTTGGTAGGATGAAACTGACAAAATAAACACACATAAATATAAATTAATAAAATAAAATAAAAAAATATATATTATTTTGGAAAATGGCGGCTGTAAGTGATGACAAATATAATAAAGAATATAGAAGAATAAGAAGACTCACTAGCGATTTAGCAACACGGCAGTTTTCAGTTAGTTTTTTTTTATTTTATTATCTTTTTTTTTCGGTTTGATCAATTTTCGAAAAATGGCGAGTTGTGTGGGGAGCGTGCGTCTCGTCGACGACAGTCAATTTATTAATTT